>JAOUZG010008940.1:1498898-1586842 GCA_026289955.1 Argiope argentata | reverse complement strand
TAAATAAAAATTAATATCATTCCTGTTAAGCTATATATTAGTGTATTTTAGTATTAATTTATTCATTTAATGTCAAGAGAGTTATTTATTTAATCTCAATATTTTATTAAGTATTATCTGTAATTCAATTTTTTTCTCTTTGGAGCAACAGAAAGCATTCTTGAGACTTCTAAAGAGGAAAACGTATTTCTTGTTAACCTGTATATGCATATATAAATATACACAAATTGGGAATATTCTATGAATATATGATCTATAATGAATACGATTCCTGAAAACATTACTTTAAGGGCTTTGTTTTATAATACTTTAGTTTATTTTAAAACTAGGATCACCTTGATAAATATTTTAAAGTATTTGAATGTAGCATTGCAACTGAGATACCATGTGGATACTAAATGGAACATTTTAAGCCTATGTTTTATGCAAGAGCAGATATAAAATTGTATACCTGCATTTAAAAATTATTTTGATTTAAGAAGAAAAAGAAGTAGATCAAGAAAGAAAAAAAGTATAGATATTTAATGATGTGGGAATTCAAAATTGGAGCGTCCTACCGTCTTCAAGAAATTTGAGTTAAACCAATAATCCCCTCGTTTCGAAAAATCACTCTGTCATTCTCTTTTGTCATTTAAAAAGTAATGAAGCGATCTTTCTTAAGAATTTTACTTTTTGAAAATTAAATTCCTTTGCAATGCCTTGGAAATAAATTTAATAAAAGAAAAAACGAGGGATAGATAAATATTCGCAGCCTTCTGTAAATTAAAACAAGGGCAGAATTAATCAATTTCAAAACATAAAAAAAGAAACAAATTAATTTTGTTCAGTAAATATGATTAATATTCATTTCAAACAAAGTTATATCTCATGACTGACAAATAAACCGACGGGAAAAGATTTGATTATAATGTATTATTAAAAAGAAAGCTTTAGAAGACTTTATTTCGAATGTTTTTCTTCATTTCATTTTGAATTAACTAAATGCATACACAACCTTCATTTCATCACTCCGCAAATAAAAAGTCGATTCTAATTTTCTTTAACGATGAGTTTTGATTTGAAAATGTAATTTAAATATTCAACAAATAACAGTTTTTTTTTTAGAAAAAAAAACAGAACTTAATTTACTGTGATTTATGGATATTTTATTCCAATCTCTCGTGATAATCATCAGCTGTTTGTGACGATGGAAGAACACACAACTTTTATGGATGCAGAGAAAATCAACAGATGCCAAATGGTTGCAAATCACCGCATGAATCCAGTTCCATTAAAACCGATTAATATATTTCTGAACTCAGAAAAACGAACGCCTCTTTTGTTTTCGTTCGTCTCGAAATTTTATTGCTTTTTAGGTTCATTCTTATTTTAAATAGACTCCCAATGATGTAGTTTTTTCCCTTCGATGAAAAATAAAGATTAGAAACATTTTAAACATCTCTTTTGGAAGCTGAAACAAATTATCTCAATTCAATATGAATTTCGTGATGTGAGAAGCATTAGAGATTTTGAAAAATATATACTTATATTTTGCATAAATTAGCTACCTCTCAGAATATATTATATGCTAGTTCACCCCATTTACATTATAAATTTCATAAAAAATGTGGCAATTTTATATGAAACAATTATTTCCACTTTTCTCTTTAATTCACGCTTTTGGTGACCATCTAATTCTCCAGAAATGTTTTTCATATTATTTTGATTCAATTAACTCTATTTTAAATAATTTATCAGTTATTTTTTTCTAAACAAAGTATTTCTATAAATAAATCCTGTTTGACTGATAATTTGTACGGCTTCAAGAGCCTCATGTCTGCTTCTTGATTTTTGCCTAAGCACACGTTTCACTGAGATTTTCCCTAAAATGTAATGCATCCTCATTTCCAGATACTTTGTTTAAGAAAAATTGTGGTTTTATTTCTACAAAAAATTAAAAGCATATTTAATATTATGCATTTGAATAAATTTTGCATGAGTTTGAAACAATTAAAAATATTGCTCGGCTCAAGTGCCTATCATTATTAGGTGTTTGTGCACTCCAATATTATATTAAAACTTCATAAAAATGAATGAACTTGTTAGTTAGGTGCGAAGTAATTTTTTCCACTCTTCTCTTTTATTATTAATATGCCGCCTTTAGTTACCAATTAAATATAGAAATATTTGCCAGATTGTTGCAGTTTAATTAAATGTTTTGTACACAATTTTGTACACTATTTTCCAAGACGAATTTTTTATACATAAATCTTGTTTGACTAATTCGTACAGCATGATATGCTTCATGTCCGATTCCTGATTTTTGTTCCTGAAACACATTTTTAAGTGAGATTTCTTCTAAAATGCAAGACTTCTTCTTCTCCTGTTGCATTTCTCACTTCCTAAGTATGGTTTGATTGCAATTAAAATTTTACAGAAAACTTGCGATATTTATGTATTTGAAAAATATGTCTAAGTTTAGAAAAATATAAAATATATTGTTTTGCTCACATACCTATCATTATTTGATTTCAATTAGAATAGCTAAAATACTTTAGATATTTATACATCCAAAATATCTTTTGAATCAGTTTGAAACACTTAAAAATGCATAAGTTTTTTTAGCTTAGCATAAGTACAGGCACTCCTTTAATGCACCGGAAAAACAGCTGAGATTAGCGAAATCATTAATTTAAGATTTTTAGGAATTTGTCTATAGTATTTTCTTCGGCTTTTAAACGTTCCATTTTCGAGACTGGAAGACAACAGGTTCAAGACTCGATTTTTTGCATGATTTACCATAAACGCAAATTAAATGCACGTTAAATATGCCAACTTTTGAAAGTCGTTTCTTTAGTCGGCCTTAGGGGTTGGAACAACGGTTGGCAGCCTGGTTATTGTTTCCATCACCTGACCACGGTCAAAAATTACGAGATCCGTTCCCAAGTATACATTCTGAAAGTTATATCAAGCAATTATACTGAAATTTAACCAAGAAATCTTTAAATATTTCAATTTTAGAGCACAATTTTAAAAATTTCCCGTAATTTAAGAAAGAAAGAAAACGATTTTAGAAAGACAATAAAGCCTTTTATATCGATGAATTAATTATAAATTCAATTAAAAATAATTTTAATTATAAATTTATCTAAAAATAGCGTTACCACGAAGTCATTTGTTGCAGTTAATAAAAATTCCTGTTTTAATTTTCATTAAGATTTTAATTTTTTACGAAGTAATAATGAAGGAACTTAAATTTAATACATGCAAATTAAATTCATTAGTTAGATATGTCTCTCATAAAAATTTTATACCTTTGTTAGCTTTAAAATTTATTCGCTGTAAAGTTTTTATGCATAATATTGTTTTTTTTTCTTGTTCGAAAATTGATGTATAAATAATTTTAAAAATATTTTTTAGTAAGTGTATTTCATACGATGCTAAACTTCAAGAAAACTCGTATACTCTTTTATTCATTAATTATTCATAATATAGTAATTGATTTCTTATTAATAAAGCTAATCCAATTTCAAATTTTTATTACAGATTATGCTAGATGAACTATCGGTCTTAAAGTTTCTTGAATAGATGCTATTTACTTTTTATTCAAGAAGAAATAAAAACGTCAAACTGTTAATTATACATGAGTTATATTTATGAATGTAAAGGAAATTCCCTTTACATCTAACTAAAATTTAATTTTAAGTTGAATTTTATACGGTATTATTCACGGAAATACGGTATTATTCAATCGAAATGGTAAAAATACACACAAAAAAAAGCTTGAAAAATGTTCATAGATTTTTTTGAACATGAATATGAATTGGCAGCCATTTTACCTTTTAGACTATGAAATTTTTTATACTGAGACACGGTCAGCTTATGAATATTTAATAAATGCGTAGAATCATATAATATAATAATGCAGTATTAAAAAAATCAAAAATAAAGCTTTCCATTCATTTATGTATTTAAGTTCATTTTAATTCAAAGCATATAGTTTAAATGTTTGAAAGTTTCTTACGGCCTTATTAAAGTTTTATAAAAAAATAAGCAAAGTTTTGTGCACTATATTTAACTCGTCAAAATAAAATATTAATTTTGAATAAATATATACATTTTAAAAATTATAGTATATTATCACATTTTTACATCATCGAATTGAACCAATTCAACAAAAAGCGATAAGAAGAATGGGGAGAGATGATACTGTTAACAGTTTACACTTTTCAATAAACCCAAATTTTGAAATAAACTGTTTTCCTTTACATGTGCAATTTGATTGGACTTTCATTGTATAGTACCTAGTTGGATAATTTGTTTTTTTAAAATAATCAAAGTCATTTTTCTCTTTTAAAAAGATAATGTAGAAATGTCATATTTCTCCCTTCATTGATTCTCCCGGTTGGCACACCAGAATAAGGATGAGATGCTTACGAAATGGTTGGTGCATCTCGCCACCCTGGAGTGTACACTAATATGTGGGAGTAGGCTAATCTCATCGATCATGGGACGTACTTCCTATGGGAAGGGTTCTACAGTGGCCGGTGATAGCCCTAAGGACTTAAACACGGTTCCCTTCTGTGTTATTATTGTGGCGGTCCGGTCATTCAGACTGAAGGTTTAAATACGTGTTCCTTTGTGACGTGTCGGAAAGTCTGGTATGACATCTCCCTGTATTGGAGCAAGTTGACTCGAACTCAGGATGATTTTTCCGATGGGATAAAATTAAAATTCTGATGAAATTTGAATACTTTTAGTTCTAGAAAATATGAACAATACACTAGTTAGTCAAACGTTGTTAAATAATTTTACTGATTAAGTATGAAACTAATGAGTTAATATTATATATATAATTTTAGATAATGATTAATTCATTTAACGAAAAGTCAATACATTAAAGATATTAAAAATTAAATATCACCTATATTTAAAATTATAGATTTTAAATCTGGTTGAGGAGCTTAAAAAGTAGTTGTAATTTAGCTATAAACATCAGACAAAATTTCAAAAAGTTAGCTTCTCTTGGAAAAAATTTGAAATTTAATTGGTTCCAATTTGTAACTTTCCTTTTAAAAGTTCAAAATTTTATGATTATTCACTTATATAAATATCCACCTTATCAGGGAAAGAAAAAATAATTATTACATATACTTGCTTTGGAAGATTTTTGTTTAGAAAACATCTTTCAAAAAATTATAAATTGCCGAGGTCATTGCTTTGTAGCAAGAAAGTAATTTTCAACGTGTAAGAGTACCCGCTGAAGTCATAAAATTTATCAAACAATGATGAGCTTTTTACAGTTTAAAATGATTAAAGAGCCTGCCTACAAAATGTGATCCATAGGTTATACTTCATGTGTCAAAACAGGGGAACATCTGAAGGATATAAAACAATGTATGAAATATGCGTTCGAACAAACCAAGCGTCAGGGAAATGGTAAAATAACTGTAAGAATTCATCTCCCTTATTGGATGCCAGCAAACGAATTCTTTTTGTTCTGACTGTGCACTTTTTTTGCAGTTTGTGAACTTGCCTTCGTAAAAATAATGAAAAAGTTTTGCAAACAACATCAGTAACATTTATCTTAATAAAAAAAAGGTTTTTTGGTGTATAGAACAGTAACGACAGATTTCATTTTATGTAGCAAATGCTTGGATGCAGTATCCCTTCACAGTTGTTATTGAATATAACTTGATGATACTAGTTACAAAAAGATACAACTGATAATAACCGTATATTCCGTATATTTTCAGAAAAGGGTCACAATGTTTGATGGATATTTATTTCCTATACTTCCCCTTTTGGCATTATTCCATGACTCATTTCAATAATGTTTTCATATTTTTAATTTGGTGGTGAACTTTTGTTATTGAATGAGATAATGTCAGCTTTACTAGCTATATCAGTTATTTCTGACGTCAAAAGAAAGCCACTCATATTTTATCCAGTAGACACATATTTTGTCTTCGATGTCAAAAGTAACTTGAAGCTGAAAAGTTATATATTAAGGTAAACGAAAGTGAAAAAAATCATCAATAAATAAAAGTAACAAAAAAATAATTTCCAGTTTTGATGAAAATTATTTTAAGCGCAGAAAACTCTTTAAGGATAAATGTCACTGATTTGAAACTAAAAATAGAATTCTCTTCCTGAATGGATTGCTGAAAAGCTGTAATATTTACGAAAATCTTTAAATCTTAATTGCAGGATTCCTTTTCTTTTTAAATGATGATATATTTAAATAAACGGAATCAAAGATAGATTAAAAGATAATTTAAAAGTCTCTTTAAGGTAACAGGAACTTCTTTCTATATAAACTGACCTTTATATGATATGCTAAGACAACAAACAAAAAAATGAATTTTTAAAAATGACAAAATCAATTTGTGAATCAATTAGAGATTACTGTAAGCAATGACATTTAAAGAGAACAATACAGTTAAAATTTTGAGGTGGTCAAAACAAATGTTCATTATACACATAATTCAATATACAAAAATTCAATACAAATTCAATAGTCAAATATTTTAATATACAATTATAAATTATTTTAAAAATAATTTATGTATTTCAACAAAATGATACTTTAGACAAAAGTTATCAATATTCTGTGACAAACGATAAATAAGAGAAATTTAATTTAAAAATAAAATTAGCTTCCTTGATACAAAAAGATATTTTTCTCTGTACATTTGCTGTTTGCTCTTCAAATCGTTTTATGTAGTATCCGATATGAGCCTGAACCTCAATTTGACTGTACAGTAAAAAATTTGCATTTTTGACTATTAGAAACGGCTCCAATTTCGTATTCCCAGTCAAATAAAAATCAACAATTTTTCCTTCAGTGTTCAAGCCATTTTTGAAGTTCCTGAAGAATTAAAAGAGGCAAAATATTCAAATGAAAGAAACAGCTTCAATTCAGCTTGCTTCCAGTTAAAAAAAGGAGACAGAAATCTATTGTGTTTAAATAGAATTACCCCATAAATTAATGAGGTAATTTCCTTCCCAAATCCAATGAATGAGAAAACAACGGAATTAATAATTTATTGTCGTATTGTTTTAATTGAAAAAAGTCAGAACTTTTATTCATAAGCTTAATTTAAATGCATATTTGTTAAAATATTCAGGAGTAACTGAAGCAAAACAAACACAACTAGCTGAAAATTGATGCTTATCATATCTATTTCCATACTCGGAATTTGAATACGTGCCCATCAGAAACAAAAAAAAAGAAGTAGATACTGTATTTGCAGCATTCTCTCAGAATAAAATGTAGTTAACTGAGCAAATCCGACTATCTATCTTCGCGTGTTACTCATGACACTCCCAACTGTGAACTCAAAAAAGATGTTTTCGCCTGGCAATGGCAACTCAGTCAAAAGCCTGTAACAAATGACTTAGATTCCTTCGCAAGTTAGAGGCTCGAAAGAGAGCGCAACATAAAAACAGAAAGAAGAGAAGAAAAAAAAAGAATGCTAAACTTTACAGGGGGAAAAAAACAAAAAAAAATGAGGAAAAGAATAAAAAATATGTTTATTGAAACAGGTGAAATAAAGACTTCCCTCCCGCACAAAGGAATCTTTTTGGTAAGTTTTCTATAAGCGATTGCTTCTTTCCTTAAAACCATCAATTCTTAAAAAGTAGAAAAGTAATTACGAGACGAGTGGTACTTATACTGTAAAATGCTGAATATTTTCGTTTCTAAATGTATTTTATGACAAAAAAATGCATATTTATCTTTGAGCTGTTGGCATATTTATTGGAAAATATGATTCAGCGATATTAATGGCATTCGTGCATTTTTCATTTTTCTTTCTTTTTTTTTATTGACACCCAAACAAAATATTTTCAGAGATAATATGTGAAAATTAATTTTTTTCCCTAGAAATTTTCATGAAAAATGTGTTAAAATCTAGATTTGCTAGTTGTGAATGACAATTTTATTTTCTGTAAATCTGAAAGCAAGTTTGAGTTCTTGTGGAAATAAAAAAATACAGAAAGAGGAAAAGAAAATTAGAAGAAAATGCACCTTTACTTTGATTTTTAAAAGCTTAGCAAAACAATAACTTTTTTTCATTTGGCTCGTTAAAAAACGAGACTTTTAATTGCTTCTTGCTTTTGATGTTAGTGTACCATTAATTTGTTTCATGATTCTTTTAGCCATGCACTTTTTTTTATTCTATTTAATTTAGCTTTTAACAAAGAAAACTTTTCCTTTTAAAGAAAGATTAAAAATAAGAATCACAATTTCTGTGAATGCCTTGAATATTAACAAGAAATTCAAAGTCATCAGAAAATATCTGTTCTTTTAATGATTTTTTTTCTTTTATATTTGCTCTCATTTGTCTTAGTGCAAACGAGAGCAACTTTTTTATATTTGTTCGAATCGGTAAGGAATCGTGCCGAACTTTTTGTGTGTTCTGAATTGACGAATTTATTTAAAAGATATATGCAAGATACCCAATATATTTATACATATGAGATACTTAAGAGACAAAAATTAAGAATCAACAGAAAGATATAAGTGAATATTGCGTTCTATAATTTGACTTTTTAGTGCAATAGGATACCAACTGAAAAATAGACATTTTGAGGCAACATATGCCCATGAAATATAGAAAATAATCGAATGATTCTCAAAAAAATATATTAATAAATATTCTATTGTACAATTAAATGCGTTTGTTTTAATTTTATTATACATATTTTCGTAAAATCTTCATTAATAACCAAACATTCAAAGAAAGGCATTATTGTTGTTACTTATGGCACTTGCCATGGAAAGCCCAGCTGATACATCAGAAGATTTTAAGTCGAAGATATACGTCTCTTGTTTCAAGTAGCTCCAACTAAGGCCAAGAGAACGATATTTAGCTACACGCTCTTCAAATTTGCTCGCACATCCCCTTTTTACAGGAGGGCACATTCACACATCTTACAGATAGCACACAGAAAAACAACCATGTCCGAACTGGAAATCGAATCCGAGACTCGCAGAACACGAGGAAGACGTGCTACTTCTGTGCCAGAACGCCGGCCACAACATTTCCCCGACATTTGGTACCGAATCTTTTGGTGTCTCAGTTACTGCACCATTGCCATACAGCTTTTGAATATAAATTCAATTATGTTTCATTGTAAAAGTAATTTAACTAATTATTGATCTCATGACACTTAAACAATATTTAAAAATGTACCATGCTCTCATAGAAAAAATTTAAATGGCCTAAAAGTTTAAAGTTTTTTTTAAAACTGAACTTAAATATGGTTAATATAAATAAAATAGAAAATTATAGATTTTAATAAAATAATTCTGTATTTGTTGCACCATCATTCAATATAAAATTTAAATGTAAAAAGTAGAACTCAAAAATAACGTTATTAAATTTTTTGCCCCGTTTTAATATTTAGAAAAAACATTGAACGGATAACACCAACAATTTGATTATGAAATTTTAAAGAAAGCCGAATAAATTTCGGTAAATCATACATAAATTCTAAGAAGGAGATCAGAAAAGTGACTGATCATCTCATTAATAATGTTGTGAATTAAAACTACATTTAATCTGTTGATCTATAAATCAATTTTTAGATTTCTACATCTAATCGGTCTCCAGCGAATAGGATTTCAGGAAAATCACAAGATAAAATATTTTACAGCGACATCTACTAAATAACATATGAGAAGAAAATACATTATTTTACAGAATGCAGTCTGGAATAATGAAAGGTTTAATATTGTATCTATTGACAATAATGAAATGAAATAAGATTATTAGAAAGGGTCATTTTATTTCATAGTTTCATCATTTGCTTAAAATAAAAAATTAAGTGATTGCTTGAAATATCGGTACTAAAATAGAAATATTAACCCTTTGCACACCGATGGTGCCTTTGACTCACCATTTAAGATTATGCATCATTTTAACATTTTATTTATTTATTTTTCAAATTTAATTATTAAAAAAGCCAACATAATGGTTAAGAAATGTAGATTAATTTTTGAAAGAAATTCGACTTAAAATAATTTTGCATATTATTTTTCATAGCAATAAACAAATCTTTGCATTGGGTGAATAATTTTGCATCTAATTATTTTTCGGAGTACAAAGGGTTAAAATAATCGCTCAGTTCATACATTTGATTGCGTTGGAGAATGCAGATTAAAAGAAAAATACTGCATTCCTTTACATAATTAATCTATCAAATATACTTAGAAGTTTCCAATAATTTTAATCATGAGTAATCAAAAGTTTATAGCAATTTTAACAGAAATAATGGTTTCGCTTGTATCATCAATTTTCTGAATGTTTGAATTTGAAAAAAATATCTTGACGGCATTGTCCTTAATATTCATATATACTATAATACTTCAACAAGACATCTATTATTCTTGTTATTTTGATTATCAGGATAAATTTTGCTTTGCTTCCTTTTAGTGGCCTTATTTTATTTATTTGTATCTCTCGACAAGATATTAATTTTTTACATCTAAGCTTTCTGCATGATGGCTACATTTTCTTCACAATATGTATTTTTTATTTACAGATAACATTTTTCTCAAAATGTTATTTTATTTGCAACATGTAACACTTCGCTCATAGTGTTAATTATTTGCAACATATAACATCTTGCTAACAATATTATTTTATTTACTCTCATGATCTGATTTTAAACAAATTTTAACATTCTACATAAAATTACTGAAACTTCGTTCAGCTTTTAAAAAGCTTAAATACATCGTAAAAATGAAAAACTTTACAAGATATATTTTTAAAAAACTAATTTTGTGATGTAAAAATCATCTACACAACTTATTACACGTTTTGCATTTATATAATGGGCTGCATTTATTATCACCTCTCATATATATTCTCAGAGTGTTTAATTTTTTACATCTTACAAAGAATTTTCATATTTTCAACACTTTTCTAAATGCTCCTACTTTTCTACAACCTCCTCTATATATTTTATTTTGAAGATCATGCTTCTATTGCAAGTAATTTGTTTTTAGTTGCTTGCCTAAGATATTGAATAAAAATAGTTTGATTACTATGACAAAAATTGATTTAGTCTTTTTCAGACTTATTCACTTTGAAGCAATATATACTGCTAACCAGTTTTTGTTTTGGACTTTTAATAAAGGCTTTAAATACCACAGATCAGAATGAAAGCCGTTTTTGTAGAGATTTCTTAAATTATAATTTATGATATTTATAATATTAGAATTTCATTCGGATTAATATGAAAAGAGCATAAATTATTTTACAGAATACAGACTGGAATAATGAAAGGTTACATAAAGTATTTATTCACATGGTTGAAAATAAATACAAGGTTATTAGCAAGGTCAAGATTAAGCCTTTTATTATTTAAAAATGCTTGATTTTTATATGTGAAAATCGAACCTTTCCTACTGATTTTGGCTTCTATATGAAGATATCATTTCTTGTGTCACTATTTAGAGACACTATAACTTCCTTACTTAGTTTAATTTAATTAAATTATATTAAGTTGTTGTTTAGAAGAAACTTCCTTTCTTTGTACCAAGTGATATTAAAAAAGGATATGGTATTTTATGAGTTCATATTTTTATGCTTACAAGATATGCTTAGAAATTCTTAAGTGAAAACTATGTGCATGGCAAACAATATTAACAGAAAAAATAATTCTACAAAGTTTCTGTCTTTTCGTTTGCGTGTAAGGACGCAAATAATTCATATTAAATTGCAGGTTGCAGTATAATAGGAAAAAATAACGCGACATATTATGTTTTATTTCCTTATGTCTTAGAGGTTCAAATGTCCATTTCAAAGCTTGAAAATAAAACCTTGTTATTCATGTCTAGCTGTAATACATTGTGCTATGCTGGCTAAGTATAATTTTTTTTATTTAGGGATTAAGTTACATTTTGTTTAACAATTATATAAAACTTAATATAGAAAGAATTCCATTTTTTTTCATTCGCTCATAAGATCTAACACAAAAAAAGCAATGAAAGAAAAGTATGTTGCGTCGCTTTCCATAACTGTTAAATGTATGAAATTTCTAGAATAGTTTATATTTCTACTCTTATGTTTGTTGTGATAATCTTGTACAAGAATATTTAATGTTCTTTCAACAGCATAGGAATAAAAACTAAGACGCATGCCATGTTTCTTTTTTCTCAATTCTACAGAATAAGACACGTACTAAATATAGTAAGTTGTTATCTTAGTATGTAATATACGTAAGTATTATATTTCTACTTTGCACATGAAATACGAATTTTAAAAAGATCCAGGCAAATTTTTACAAAGCTTTTCTTCTATTTTACATGTTATGAAAGTACTCAAATAGCTAACTCTAAGTACATTTTTCAAATGATTTAGTAAAAAAACTTTCTTCACAGTTTGTTTGTTTCCCCTATTCTTTAAACTAATGGAACACAAGCTAAATATAGCTGGGGTTTATTCTTCACATATAACATTCAAATCTGACATAAAAGGTTTAATTTTTTCCCGTTTTACCCATTATATGAGGACACAAATAACTCATTTCAAATCGTTGAATTCTTTCACCATCTGAAAAAATCCTTTCTTCACCTTTTATGTTTCATACTCTCTTTTATTGTAAGTTCAAGTACCTACTAAATATAGTAGGGCTTCGTCTTTTGTCTCACACTAAAAGGCTATCTTCGTACTTTAAAATTCCTGCTGAGCTTACATTTGGAATTGTTCTTGGGGAACACGAGATCAATGCCAGTTATAGAAATAAATCAACCTTCCCGTCAACTGTCATCACCAGACAATACGGATTGTCATTTTATCCCCAAGATATTTTTTCTTGGCTTCCTTTTATTACTTCTAGCGCTTTTTCCAATTTTTTTATCGAGAAATCCCGCTCTTCCCGTCCCGGATTTCTTGAAGTTAAAACCTTTTTGTGTAATGAGAAACCCTATTGACTGGAAAATTAAGAGAGGGGTTTCTTTACCCAACCGGATCTGTTCATATGCAGAAGTTGATGAAGTAATTGTAAATTGACAAACAGAGTGATAAATGGTATTTTATTAATTTTTCACGTCAATTTATTTTGTAAATTGATCCACGTCTTTTTTTTATCTTTATCATAAAGGTGTTGTTGAGTTGATTGAAAAAATATACAATGCTTCTTGCTTCAAAAATACGGTTAGTTTGATAAATTGTTAAATTGAAGGCAGTGCTGAAATTTGTAGAGGAAATAAAAAAACCATTCATGTAAAGTCGGCTTAAGCTAGAAATGATCAAATAAAAAGATTCAGAATAATAATTTCTTATATCCTTGTTGTTTTATAATGACATATCTGTATAATACAAAAACTATGCACATCAATTATACGTGCAACATGCATTTGCATTAATAATAATTTTATACGTATGTTTAATTCATGTAACAGAGATGACATTTGATAGATCAATAATACATTAATTCATGTTTCTTCTGAATTTGTCATATTTATCTGCGTACAGAAAAAAAATATTTAACCCTTTGCTCTCCGAAAAATAATTAGATGTAAAATTATTCAAGTAATACAAAGATGTGTTTATTGCTATGAAAAATGAATATGCATAATTCTTTTAAGTCTAATTTCTTTGAAAAATTAATCTACATCTCTTAACCATTATGTAGGCGTTTTTAACAATTAAATTTAAAAAATAAATAAACAAAACGTCAAAATGATGCACAAACTTGAAGGAGTCATTCAGGCACCATTGCAGTACAAAAGGGTTAAAAAAATTTCAATACCGACATTTCAAACTATCACTTCATTTTTTAATGTCTTTAATTTATTTTAATGTAATTTTCTAATTTATATACTTTAATTTCGGAATAAAATACTCAAATTTTCTCAATAATTCTTCTTCAATTTGCAAAATTGTTTTGAATGTAGAGAAAATAATCGTTAGATTTATTGAGTAATATACTTTTATGACTCTAAAATATTAAATAATAGCACCATCTGTACAATAACGAAGTACTAAATTTAATTTAATGCATGTTTTGTTAAAACATAGTGCATGAAAATTTAGATTAGTATGACGTCCATTATTTTCCCTTTTTAACCCTTTGCACTCCAAAAAAATAATTAGACGCGAAATTTTTCAACTAATACAAATATTTATTTTTTGCTATAAAAATAAATATACATAGTTCTTTTAAATCGAATTTCTTTGAAAAATTAATCTACATGTCTTAACCATTATGTAGGAGTGTTTAACAATTGAATCTGAAAAATAAATAAAACGAGAAAATGCTGCACAATTTTGAAAGGTGAATTAGAGGCACCATCGGAATGCAAATTGGTTAATCTTACGTATTGGGTGATTAGGATTAGTGATCTAATTCAGATCCATATAGAGCTGATTTTGGTTAACGTACTTCATTGATACTTGAATGTGCGTTATGCTGGGCCAAGGGAAAAAGAAAACTACGAAACCGAAAATAGTTTAATCCTAGCAACTAGAAGGTATTTTGCACGTAATGTAGAAAAAATGTAATGAAAATTAAGGAACGTTAACTCTTTGTAGTCCGATGCCGCCTCTGACTCGACATTTAAGACTATGCAGCATCTTGATGTTTTATTTATTTATTTTTCAAATTTCATTGGTAAAAAACCCTACATAATGGTTAAGAGATATAGAAATTCGACTTAAAAAGAATTATATATATTTATTTTTCATAGCAATAAACAAATCTTTGTATTAGGTGAATAATTTTTCATCCTATTATTTTTCGTACTGCAAAAGGTTAAACGAACCTATAACGAAGAATGGATTAGAAAACATGATTACTAAAATGTGAAGAGATTGAGAAGTTGAGTGTGCTGCCAGTTAGAGGACGGACATAGATTACAAATGAAAGTCTCAAAGAAGCTGTTGAAAAATCATTCGAGCGATGTAAAATGATTTGTATCTTTTCTGGTCTAGTGTACTAAAAGATTTGCGGTCCATTTTAAACGATTTAAAACGATATTCATATAAAGTCCAAGTTTTCCAAAACCTGTTTCCCAAATCTCTGGAACCGTAAATTAATTTTGCTTACCAGTTTCTGACCAGAACCGTTAGCCTCGAAAAGTTTTGTCAAATGAGTCGCATTTCCCTCCAGACGAAACAGTGAATACTCAGAACTATTAGAGGATACGGCATTTCTTCAGGTTCAACACAAAAAGCTCTGAATTTTAATTATATTTGATATGTAACGACTCAGATATGGTGTGGTTCCATTGTTTGATTTGATTTTTGATCTTTATTTCTTTGAGAAAAGCACTTCTTAAAGACATTAAGAGCATTCCTTCATGGGTGCCCGATATTGTGACCTTCTAAAGCAGCAAGTCATTCTTAATTTACAAAAAAGCGAATGGTATTGAGTCTATTCTCTTCATGCAATATTGTGTAACATCCGGATATTTCCCGACAATTGCAACTGATTAGTGCTCTTTTTGGAGCTGATCGATTTATTTCCTTTTCATCGATTTATTTCATTTCAAAAAACATTTCTCTGATTTTCTTGTCTCGAGATTTATTGTTGTTTACTTAATATGTCACGTTTTTATATAGTTGGCGAAATTTGAATTATTTTTTATAGCAGATTTCTTTTTCTCAAGTCCAAAATAACTTTAACGCTAAATTTCAGCAAAATGCCAATCAGATTAGTAATTACAAAAGTCTCATTAGAATCCATTTAATCATAAACATCCTGTATTATCTGATTAATTTTTGGAAAAATATCTGATCAAAAATTTAGAAACAAATTCATTCAGTAATTCATATTTTTAAAATTAACATTTAAGACATTTCGTTTTTTTACTGAAACTGATTAATTTAAATATGGAATACTTTTAAACATTAAGTAGAGGTACTGAGTGAAGCATTTAAACATGTCTAATATAATGTTATTTGATGAAACCAAAGAACTGATTTCATAAACAACATTACTTAAATACAAACGTCAACCGCAAATCAATTATATATATATATATATATATATATCTTTGTTTTGCTTTTCTTACTTCATCACAAGAATTTTCTAGAATATCAATAATTTGATTATTTAACTCTTTGCACTCGATGGTGCCTCTTGGGCCCCATTCAAGATGGAGCATCATTTTAACATTTTATTTATTTTTCAATTTTGATTATTGAAATTACCTACAGAATGGTAAAAAGACGGAGAAATTCAATTTTAAACACATGCACATAAATTTAAAGCAATAAACAAGCCCTTGTATATTGAATAGTTATGCATCGAATTACTTTTTCCGAGTGCAAAAAGTTAATTTATCCAAAACTATATAGTACTTTTTAAGTACATCCAAACCACTAATAGGAAAACAATCGATTTAAAGAATAACTAATTTTCTAAGCTTTGGTGGGGAAAAATTAGTTGCTTTAAATCAGAACTTTTATAAATATCAAGTTTTTTTAATAAACGGTTTCCATAACAAATTCTCTGAAGGAAATAAAGCCAATCGTTCTTTAAGAGTCTTCTCTTCAAATCTTTTCTCCCAAACTCAATCCTCTGGAAAACTAATTAATATTTGATTAATTTCTCCGAGAGTATCTATCGAATATACCCGTATGAGAAATAATTCAGCAAAATGGAATTTTGGTGCATATATCGTCAAACCTCATAATTATATTGACAATACGGGCTAATATCAACAAGGCTACTTTGGTTTTTCATCTCTTATGGAAATATTTTTTATTATTTAAAAAAAATAATTTCGCGCTGTTTACTGCATGTCCATATGTCTCATAGTCTAATAAAATGTATTAATTCAGATTTATTTTTATAAATATGATTATTTTTTATTTCATTTACCCACCGCCTTTTTATGCCGGATAAAAAAAGAGAACTGGCTGTATAAATAGCTTCATTTATTAGCACTGACTAACCATTTACAGATGAAATATATTTTTGCCCGATTTTGCTTCTTTTTTTAAATAAATACAAGAAATTTTTAATCAATAAATCATTGCACAGATTTTTAACTTCAAAGTGTAAAGTGTATTTTAAGTATTTTTTTATTGATTTAAACCTTTTATAAAACCAATACATTGTTACTAAAAATTTGAAATAAAATATTTTCGTAAAATCCAGGAAATTTCTAAAATCATATAAAACCGACACTTTTTTATGGGTAGGTACACCATCTTTAATTTTTAGGTACTTACGCATTAGACCATTGATGGGCCAAAGATCGCCAACCACCCCGTGTCATTTTAATTAACCAGAAGTTTTTGATCCATTACACCGCCATTTTTTGTCCGTTTTCACGAATAAACTCCTCTCATGTTCATTCAAACACGTATTTTTCGATGGAATAATTCCATAATTTTGGAAATACGTCACAGAATCTTTTTCGTTGCAGACAAATCCCAAATTTTAATCATTTTAACGAGTTAAAAAAATCAGAACAGAAAAAGCGCTTAATGATCTTCTGCGAAACCAACAAAATGGCTGACGTACAATTTTTTTAAATAATGACGGTTGTTGCCATTATTAACAGTGTAGCAATTCATTGGAGACGCCCGTCAAGATCGACGGCTTAACACGTAAGTACCATCTTTTGGAAAGTGTAAGTACACTAAAGTGAGATAAGTATAATAACTCAATAAAAGAGGATTTGGGGAATTTTTACCAGAAATTATACTGGTATTAAAAGTAAATTTTAACAAAGGAACTACAAGTTTTTAAAATCTTTTCATAAAATCCTGGCTTTCAAATCAAAAATAATTTCGCTTAGTCTTTTATCAATGCATTTTGGTGGCAGTTAGTTCAATAAGATATTAAATTCAACCTAATTTATGAAAATAATTATTTTTTATCATACTTTGTCCAGGGCATCTCTACGTTGTTGCTGTTACTTATGGCACTTGCCTATGGACAATCCCCCCGCTGATACAGTAGTAGATTTAAGCCGAAAGGAGCGTCTCTTATTTTTCAAGTAGCGCCAACTAGGGCCAATAGTACGAATAAGCTACACACTCTCCACATTTGCTTGCACAGCCCCCTTTTACAGGGAGGCACAGTTACACATCTCATAGCACACAGAAGAATCATTCCCAAACGGGGACTCGAACGCGGGACTCCCAGAACACGAGGAAGATGTACTACCTTTGTGCCAGAAAGCCGGCGCATCTCTATGTAAAATTGTTAAATAAAATTTAATTTTATTAACAATTTAATAATTTTTTTTAAATTTAATTAATAAAAATTAATTTCTTTCTGACAAAAAATATTTTTCTTCAATCTTTCAGCAACGCATTTTCAAACAGAGTTATTTAATATATAATAAATTCCTAAGCAGAATAAAAGTGGTTTTGTCATTTTTATATAATAAAAGGATCGCCAGCATATACATATATTTCATAGCTTTCAATTCATTCCTCAGGAATGACTAATATTACTTAATATGTTACTTAATGTTAACATACTCATATATAGTAAATAAAGGGTAAAAGTTTTAGACAATTATTGAACTGGACTAGCTTCTACTACAAACTGGGGAAATATCGGGGCATTTGCCTGACACCTGCCATCTAAGTGAAATACATTACAGTTGCATCTGATTAATATCAGATCTCTACACATGAGAGCATTGTTTACATATCATATATTTAATTGTTGCACTTGACTAAAACGTACCTTTAGCATCTGGACGATAATATTTAGTCCGTTCCATAAACAATCGCATTTGCTCGTCAGACTCAATAATTCTTGCTCTCATGCAAATGTGCTCAACTGCTAGTTAATAGAAAGATCTTAACTGTTTTTGTTTGTGCAACATATCAAGCTCTAGTTTGATTATTATACAAAGTTATATGTATAATAATATCGCGAACATTATGCTTATTTCATGGGATTATAGATTAATTTATGAAACCTATTTTAAGGAATTTATGAATATATTTAATATATAATCAAGTAGTGCCGTTAGATATGGCATAGTGATGAGATCTAGGCTTTGGAGCCAGATAGTTCCAGCACGAAACCCTATTCCACCGAAGAAACTCCCGTGTATATATAGGGTGGCATGTGTTAAGTTAGACATCAAGAAATAAACGCTATTCTGCGGTTTTGAGTGAAATTATCTAGAGTGTCATAACTATCGTTTAACTAGGGCTTAAATATTAAGAGGGGTATCCCAAAATAGCTATCGTGATGCTTAACCCTTGGCACTCCGCTGGTGCCTCTGACTCGCCATTAAAGACTGAGCATCATTTTGACGTTTCATTTATTTTTCAATTTTGAGTATTGAAAATACCTACAGAATGGTAAAAAGATGGAGAAATTCAATTTTAAACACACAAATTTGGAGCCATAAACAAGCTTTTGTATATAAAATAATTGTGCATCGAATTACTTTTCCGAGTGCAAAGGAGCAATAGATCACTTTGAATAACGTAAGCAAGGATACATCGTCTTTAAAATAGGTTTGGTATTGTTACATTCTACAACGTCTAATTTTTCAAAGAAATTTGACTTAAAAGAATTATAAATATTTATTTTTCATATGAATAAACAAATCTTTGTATTAGATGAATCATTTTGCATCTAATTATTTTTAGAGTGCGAAGGGTTAATCTAATCTGTAAAATTCTGATTGATATATATATATATATATATTTATATATATATATATATAGGCCAGTGTAACTAACTTTCATTGAGAAGATTAATGATAAACGAGTTAAACATTATAGCAGGCTAAGTTCTATTAATTAATGATAATTAAAGTGAAAATGAAGCAATAAAGATGATTATTTGAAATGGAATACAGCATTCAGTATTTTCTTTAAACATTTTTTAGTTTAAGAGCTAATTTTACTGAATTATCGTTTCCCTTTTTTTTAAATTTTGGCAATCATTCAAACTATTAAAAATAATCAGTGAAAATTAGTTTTCTATTTCGAAAGCTATGATTTTATCCATAGTTGGTTAAATTGTGCAGAGGATGGGCATACTGGGAATGTGCAGAACAATACGGTAGTTATAAAACTTTATTAGATTTATATAGAAAAAAACAGATCAAAAACAATTTCTGTTAAGATTCCGTGAATAATTATTTTACACTAAATTTTATTCCATTTTTATTTGTTGATGCTCGGTATTGCATTTGATTCCTGAATTTTATGAAGAAATTTTAAGAGGAAATTTAAAATTATTTTTGTATTAAATACACTATTGTCCGTAGAAAATTCAAGAGCTCCAAACCACATAATTTTATGCATAAATTTTATCTCACTTACTTAAAGAATTTAAAAGATAGCAAAAAAAGCGCTCTTAGAAATGGTTACAATGAATTCTCAAAATCTCATGATCTCACTAATCAAGATAATTAGATGAAGATATCATGGTGATAAGTTGTTATAATACAATATTTGTATCGGAAAAGAATAGGAAAATACATTTACTTTCAATAATTCTGTAAAATTTCTAGAATAATTTTAAATTTCTTTGCATTATTATTTTGTTAATGCTCGGATTTCATTTTCGGATTTTTATGAAGAAATTTTTAAGCCAAAATATAATGAAAATGATTCAATTATAATTACTTAATTAAAATCTTAATGATTCAATTGTATAATAAAAAATGCCGCCGCACAAGGAAAATTCAAAAATTTTCTCATCTATTCAAAGAATTTAAGAGATAAAGTGAAAAGCTTTTTTGAAATGACCATGAGAAAATGGAAGCTTCTTTCATATTTTACTAATTATCATGATAATAAGATGAATATATCAAAGTTATTAGATATGCTAAAAAAGCATAAGATAAACATTGCATTTTTGAACGCACAAATAGCAAATAAAACCACTTTTTAAAGTAAATACAAATGTTAACATTCTCTTCTACTGCTACAGTATCTAAAATGTAGCTCTTTTAGATTTAAACCTATTTGGAATTTAACAAATAAAGCTTTAGTTTCCTTCTACGTGCAGGATTAAAGCATTCTAATGATCTGCATTTTGAAAGTTCCCGAGCTTCAGCGATAAATCTCAAATCTAATTTCAAGTGGTCGATAATCTCATTAATTACTTTTAAGATCAACTCTGAAGCTGAAATGAATTTAATCTCACTTACTTTTATGAAACTAATCTAATAATAATTTATCTAGTCATTATTTAAAATTGTCCATTCGGATTTAGGCCAGCAAGTAAGCATGAGGTTCTCCATATGCGACTTTTTGAGGTTTGAGATATTAAACATGCATCGTACTTGAAGTGAAATATAAGAACCGAGAAGTTACGGAACATATTGTTTATTTTGGAATTCATTGCACAAAATAATGCTAATATTTCTGGCGAATAAGGATTCTATTCAATTAATTTTATTCATTAGAAAAGATTAATTTTGATATAAAATATCTAACTTTTAAAAGCAAATAATCCACCTCAAATAATGAATACACTATAAATTTGATTTTGCAACGTTTTGTTTATTTTACGGCATTATGTAATCGTCTTATAAAGAGCTTAATAAATTATTTAAAAATAACTGAATACAAAATTTTATAGAATTAAACTGAATTCACAATTTTTTTCTAATTGTACTAAAAGATTTGGTACAGCTTGGGTAACAACCATTAACCCTATCATGATGGGGGTAAACAGAAGGCTTTTGCTTAAGGTGACGAAAGCCGTTTCGTTACCACAGAGTTAATTATGAGCTTTTCACAGGTGTAAATCCACTTTCGGCACACATTTAATCATCATCAATATACATCATAATGACCCCCCCAAAGATTAATTACACATAAAAGAGATCACCATAATCCAATTTACAGGAAACAATCATAAAATCAATATAGTCGTATTTAAAACACAGACAATTAAAATAGTAAAAACAATCTATCTGGAAACTTTAAAGCAAGAATATAAAGTTAAAACAAGTAAAATGTGAGCTGTTCACAGACTAAAATCGATATACACACAAGAATAAAATATCTCCAAAAGAACTGTACATATTGACTAATAATTTCTCTGAAAACTCACCAATGTCGAGGCGACGCCAACAGGGCAGTAAATATGGGTTCACAGGAGGCCAATTGTTGCGCGCAATAGAGGGTCACGCCTACTTCAAGAAAAGCACGTGACCCCAACGGGACAATGGCAAATAGCTGATCCGTCGGGATAACCGTTTGCCATTGTTCCAACGACGTTGTCCCAACTGTTCACACGCGGGCAGTATAGAGACAACAGTACAGGGACAACGTTTAGTCGTAATAGTTGGCCTCGTGTGAACCCACAATAACTAATAAAAGGAAAGTCTTATCTGGAAGCACTAAAATAAGTTCAAAAATGGGTCACGACCGGTAAACAAATTCTAGGACAAGATGTTAAAAATCCTGGTAAAATTAGCAAAGCATCGGGTTCAATATTTGAAGTGGGTTCAGAACGGTGTAAGGAGGAAGCTCTCTCTCTCTCTCTGTCGAATCCTCTAGGTTTCAAATTCCTCGGCTCCAGTATGATCGGGGTGCATCTAATTGTCGCAGATCAGGAAAACTTGACAAGCAAGTGATGAAGTCCTGTCAGGTTCAAAAATCTGTAACTTCTCTAGTAGGACATATCTGGAAGTTCAATTGATACAGGCATCTGGCAGCATCAAAACAAAACAATCAGTAAGGAGGCGTATCTCTTATCAATAGTAAACAAATATTTGCGAGTTCAACGGATTGAACTCCCCACAAAGTCGAAAAATTAACCGCATAAGAAAAAGGCAGAAGGTATTTCACTACCAAAGAGATTTTTGCAATTGCTGGATAATGTTTAGGCGGGATTTGTAATTTTTTTTGACTTGCCTGGATGATTTCTTGACCTCTATATAGTCTCTATATACCGCTTTACAGTAGATGGCTAAAACAATCTTGTCTGTTCGAAGTTTTCTGCTGCTAAGAATTATGGTCATCAAAAGTACACGTCCTTCCTGTCTCGACCTGAAACCTAACGGTGGCAACATACGGTCGAGAGCAGAAGAAAGGTAAGTGCAATTACATATATTATTTCGACGTTTGAGATACGTTACTGGTTTGATGTAGAAGAAAGTAATTATTAGATTTCTAAATGTAAAATCTATGAATTATATCAGATATATTATTTCGTGGGTATTTAGTTGGTTATGCTTTAATATATATGGGTATTTGTTTCGTAATATATTGATAATTATTAGTTATGTATTGGTTATAGTTTAAAATATTTCGATTGTACTTAGGGATTTCTTATTTAATCTTAAACTGTTTCATTAGTAGATTCTTGGCACAGGGCTAGCGCGGCTTCCCCGTGATCTGGGCGTCCTGAGTTTTAGACCCGGTCGGGAATGACTGCTCATCATTTTTTTTCTATGGTGGACTTCTGCAAATGGGCTTTCCTGTAAAAAGGGGTCGTGCAATCGATTGTTAGGCATGAGTCGCAAAGGCGTAGTCTTGGCCTTTCTTAAAACAAGTGACTCAACCTTGGCTTGAAATTACTGACTTTTTCAGCGAGCTTATCCATGGCAAGTTCCATTTCAAACAAAAATAACAAAGTTTCTTTATATAATCATAGAAGGAATTTAAAGTACTTTAAAGTCTAAGAAACTTTAGAAAATGAATTTTGATTAAATGTTATTTGGCGTTAATTCTTCAAGAAAATAATACGTGGTGAAAGTATTCGAGCATCAAATCTTATTTTTCATTAAACTTGAAAAGGACGGAAGCAATTTCATCTTTCTTCATATAAGATCTTTTATTTGATCCTCCGTTACAAATAATATCTTAATAAATATGTACTATTTTGAGAGTGGATTATTTTCTAGAAATAAATTGTCAAACGTGGTCATCCAAAATGAAAATATTTATCTTTTCAAGCAAAACTTTGGATTTTACATATTATGGCTCCTTTAGCCTCATGATTAGCAAACTACCGTAGTTTGTCGGTGGAATTTCACTACAATCTTAAATTTTAATCATTGTTTGGGAGTAACACAGAATTAAGCATGCTTGCAATTTCGTATTTTCACTGTTTAATAGTTAATATGAAATTAAACATAGGGTGTCATATATCTTTAACAACAGAGTGGGAAAATATGAACAGCTGTTTCTCGCAAGATCCAGTTTTGATAGTCTTTCTTTCCAGTTTTGATAATCTTTTGTAATCGTTCAGCTGACTTATCTCATCTACATATATTCTCATACATTTATTTGTGTCTGTTAAAGCCAGTTTACTAAATTAATTAGCATTTTTATGTTTGCTTACATCTATACATAATTCTCATGGAAATTACTTATTTTATTAAGGGAAGAAAAACGTAATGAAATTCAGTACTTGTTTCAATACATGTTGTCAAGAAAACAAATAAAAAGGGATTTTGTTTTTAAAACATTATTATAAGTTAATAGATATAATAATTCTTTTTCAACAAAATCATTTAATATTCTTAAATTTTATGGAAATTCATGCCACACGCTATTTTAAAGAAATTCTTTTAGATAAAAATCAAGAAGTTGTCCTAAGTTTTTAAGGACTTCCTTCACAATAAAAAATATAAATTTATTACATTTTGCATTATTAAATGATATCCTTGAAACAGAAAGAATAGTTTATTTCAATGGTTCCGTTTTCCACATCACCATTTAATTCAAAACTGAAGTCAATGGAGTGAAGTATTTCGTTTTATTCCCTTCACGTTATCTAAAAAGAATGGAACATTTGAAATTCTCACCATGAGGGAAAAGTTTTTATAATACTGGAACAAAAATAAAACGACCGTAAACTTGAGACATGTTTTTAAGAAATTTTATCGCTTAGCTGATGCGTTTCCTCACTTAAGAATGTTTAAATTTAAGTGGACGAAATAATTCCTTTAAATTAGAAATAATTTAATACATATGTTTGAAAAGAACTTTTTTACTATGATTAAAGACAATTAATACATCTTATTTAAGAAAAATGTTAAAAACTTTTAAAGAAATTAATTTAAGGAACTATTATCCACTTTATTCATTCAAGTTCAGACATTCTTATCAATAAAAGCAGGGAATACTTTAAATGCATGAAAACATTCATCGATATATTTCGATATTTGTGTTTTCATAACTTTCAATTTCAAGTAAATTTATTATAATAGCTAATAATTTTATTAATTCAAATTCTGCCTATATTTTAAGAACATGTAATAATTTAATTCTGATTTCTATTTTAATCCGTTACACTTCTAAAAGCAATTAGCTTCAAAATTATTCATTTAATATATGAGATCACTTGAATATAGTGTGATCTTAAAAATATAATTGTATTATTTAATTTTCCCCTAAAAATTAATCTACCCCTTATTACTACTGTGTTCATATATTAACTATCGAAATAAATGAACATCTAAATACACTATTTATAATGGAGCGTAAAATATATAATACTCCCCTGGAATGAAAGCAATTGCATATATTTTTTAATGATGTGAGAACATGTTGTTTTTGTTCTTGAAGCCTCAAAATGCGTGAGCAACAAACTGGCGATTTATCGCTTTTGTCGCATCAATTCTTCACTTTTATGGTTATTAGAAAATAATGCAAAAAGTTGTTGCATTTGACGATTTATCGCCAATTAAAGTTATTTCTGGATTTCCAAATTTTTCATTCTATGAATTCTTATGGAATTGTCTTAATTAATTTAAGTCATTAACCAGTTTAAAGCGGTTTGAGACAATCACGAGACTATCAGATTACGCATGCGTCGATATTTAGAAAAACGATTCTTGAAATTTGCTATCGTAGATTTCATTTTAATATTTTTTTAATCTGTTTTCATTTCACCATGATTCTTTAATTTGAACAATCACTATACATGTTCAGTCTCCATATGCAGAGCAGAGCTGAAATCTGTCGTATCTTTTACACTAAAAGAAGAATCATTTTCACTTTTTCTACATTTAAATTCCTTATGTATTCAATCATCAAATAATAAGCTTTAACATCGTGTTTAGATTGAAATTGAAACATAAGTTTTGGAGGGGGAGAAAGTCTATAATTCAATAGTATATGGAAGCCATTCAGTAAAAACGGAATGGCTAGTATTTTATATAATAATTCAAACGAATCACAATATTTGATATTCTCGAAGTATTCTTGTTCTATACCAAAATGACAAGAACTTTTTTTTAAAGTTTGTTGATATTTTCAAACTTGAGCATTGACATTTTGTAGATTTCGTTTGTTAAAGTTTTACGCCAGAAATTTTATTAGGATAATAGAAAACTTGTATATGTGATAAATGCAGCGGTTCTTATTATTTAGACAATTGGTGTTCTATTTTAAAAAAAGATTGAGCCACGTCCATTCAGTCAAATGTTTAGCTCTGCACAGTTAGATTTACTTGTAATGAAATTGAGAATTTGTATGATCAATATTTAAAAAATATGTTATGAAGCTTATATATATGTATTTGCCAAAATATAACAGTGATGTTTTGGGCCAACAGAATGCATATTTTTATATTGTTTCAAAAATAATTTATTTTCTATTTCTAATTCTTTTTGTGTTTTTACATACTCTTTATCTCCTCCTTAGAAAGTTCACTTCATTAGCTGAGAATTGCAAATGTATTCTTCTTATTCTAGTTTTACTGCGTATGTCTTTTTATAATTGTATAAAAAGTATAAATTGTATTGTGTAAATCCATAGGCGAAAAATAAAAATTTTATTATCTGTAGAAGCATTACTACAACAAATAAAACCTAGAAAAATGTCTTTCTGAGCACGTGATTATATGAAATGAAATAAATAGGAAATGTGATTTTTTTTAAACAATAAATGCGAGACAAAGTTTTTTTACCGTTTGCAATACTAAAGTGACTCATTCGATGAAACAATTAACCCTTTCGCTGCGGAGCACTTAGAAATGTATTGCGCTCCAAGCAGCCGGCGTGATGATGAAAGATCGACAGTACGATACGCGAGCAGTTGCTAACGTGGTGTGCAGACCCGATTTCACTGGCCATTTCCTTGAGGTTGTTGGCCGGTGCACCGATCAAAAAAATATTAATAATAACAACAATTTCAGTAATCTTTACCAATCTTTATTAATCTTAGATAATCTTTAACAATTTTTAATAATTTTTCTTTATATGATATAATTTAATGGACATTATTGGGCAATTACTGATAACAAGCGAACGGCTAAAATGAATAAAAATATTATTTAACTTGCACGAGCACGTGATGCTTGACCGTTCAAGACATTATGTTCTGACACGAAACATTTAAATATAGATAGCTTTTCACCCCTTCGCATACAATGACGTGTCTGACACGCGCATCGAATTACTGAATTTTTATTTTCAAGTCTGCAATTAAGCCGCAGAATTAAGTATTTGAATACAAAAAAAATCAATATGAAACGATTAGGTATTCCAAATGCTCCATATATTAATTTAAAAAATCAAATTGACAATAAATTACCATAATAGGATGAGTTATCTAAATAGAAATTTAAATAAATTCGTATGTCAAGTGGTTAATCATTATTTTAATTTCATGTCGGTTTTTCTCCTTATCTTACTGATATTTCATACACACCATTTCTCGATAAGTTTCGTTCTATTCCCTAAGAATCATTATTATTTCTAATTTTAATAATTACTTTTTTGTTTCAATATCAAATGCATTGACTTATTTAACATGATTTTCATCTCTCCTGGAACTATTTCACTTCTCCTAAGAAATAGATACTAATGGTTTTCAATTTATTAATCTTATTATGGTTTTAATATTTCGTTTTTATTTGGAATTTTTGTCATATTTTCCATATTACCCCTTCATCGTTGTTATTTCATGTCTCTGCAAGAAAGTTTGATAGAATAATGATCGCGAATGTGTATATTTGTTTATTGTCACCAAAATTACCTAAAACCAGGATATTATACTATCTGTAAAACTTTTCCTAGTTTTATAAGCTTAACTTGACATCTTCTAAGTTATCTTGTGTATATACTTTATCCCACTAATGCTAACACCTCCTAAAATGTTGACTCTTCTATCTCTAGAAAATAGCCATTGTTGTTTTTGACTACAAAACCTCATCTATTATGATAAGTGAAATGGTTAGGATGTTTGACTTCCTTCCCCTAAATTGCTTCTTTTTAAAAACAAGGCTTTAGCAAGGTTTTAAGTAAACAAAGTAAAATGACGTTGTTAACTCGTATATACATTTTTCTTTCTTCTAGAAAAGAAATCTACGGAAAATGAATTCCGGTACCAACCTTTCTGACTTTTAGAAACATTTTAAAATAGCTTTCGTATTCTTTCACTACAAAACATCATCTATCATGATATGCAAAATGGTTAGGATATTTTACGTTCATCCTATAAATACCCGTTTTTTTAGTATTTATATTACTAATTAACGTATAATGCAGTGATAAACTTTCGGATGTATCACTTTTTTTAAAAGACAGAAATTTGTTTATCATGTTTATGAAAAAAAAAACTGCTTTTTCTTATGAATAAATATGACGAATATAAACAATATATATTTCTTATGAATAAATATGTGCATATGTTTAAGTGATGGTAAAACCTGACGAGCATTTAAGTAGTTAAAATATCAGAGCATACTTAGGGATTTTAGTCTATAAAAATATTCTGCTGGATATACAATGTATGATTTATCTCGTTAATTTCAATTTGTGTGTATGCCTCTCTTTATAACGAAAATAAATACCATGAAGATTTTAAAAACATTCTTTTAATAGTTAATTAAAATGTAAATTTTGTTTTCCTATATTTTAGCTTTCAACATATAATTTAATGTTTTAAGCATCAAAAAAATCTCGGAAAATCAAGTTTTCTAAAATTTTCTCGCTGGTGATGCAAGGATTAGAAAATCAAAATATTATTCAAATTATCCATTAACTTTAGTAATAAAGTATTATAACAGTATACTGTCATCAAGAACACGTTAAGTATACAAAATGAATAAGATTCCTAGTGCATTTGGAAAAAAATGAAAATGAAAAAAAATTACCATTTTCTATATTTTTAAACGTGCAATATATTAAATTGAATAAAAATGTGTAATAATTGAATTTGGGATATCTTTCTCCTGGAAAATGACTTCTAGTTTAAAAAACATCCAAGACGATAATTAATGAATATCCCATTTTTAAACTTTCAACAAAACTGGCTTATTTTTAAGTAAAAGTAAATATTTCCTGCAACCGATAATTTAACAAATTATTTGTTATTATTTATAATTATTCGATATAATCATAATTCGATTTCGATGAATCAATCAATAATCAGCTGTAATATCTATCATAAATCTATGAAATTTTTTTGTAAAATAAGGAATTTCTTCTTTGTTTTTTAAGAAAAATAAGTTTTTAATTTAAAATTAACTGCAAAAAAGGGTTTATTTATATTTTCTCTTAATAATTTTGAAATATAGTCCAGAATAATAACTGCATTTAATATAACACAATAATTTATTCGAATCCATTTTTATTTGCTTATTTTACTTTGCATTGAAACAATATCCCAGTTTAAAACTATTCACGAGCGGCATTATTTTCGAGGAAACTAACCGAACTCTCGCTCAATTATACGCAACCCTCCATGGAAATCTTCAATATTAGGTCATCCAATGAAGTATTGATTAAATGAAACATCAGGAATTAACAAGGCCAACGCATTTAGTACCAAGCTATCTACTGTTATTGAATAATAATTCTAACGATTCATTAGCGAATGAGAATCACAAGTAATCACAATGCACTTTAATTCACAGCAAATATTTAGACGATGTAATGTGTAACAATAACTTATCTTTAAAAGGATGTATCCTTGCTTACGTTATTCAAAGTGATCTATTAACCCTTTGAACTCGGAAAAGTAATTCGATGCATAGTTATTTTAAATACAAAAGCTTGCTTTTTGCTCCAAATTTGTGTGTGTGTGTTTAAAATTGAATTTCTACGTCTTTTTACCATTGTGTAGGCATTTTCAATAATCGAATTTGAAAATAAATAAAAAGTCAAAATGATGCACCGTCTTGAATGGTGTCCAAGAAGCACCATCAAATGCAAAGGGTTAATGAGTTGAAATATTAATAATGCTTAGATGAATGAGATGTATTAAATGGCAGCAATGCAATATAGTTTATTACAAACTATGTTAATAATAATATTATTTTAGTCTATTTTAAAAGCTTCGAATTCTCCTTGAAGCTGTAAAAATGTCTACTGCTGCCATGCAGCAATTTCAACAAGCCATAGGTGAATAAAAACTATACAAATAAAAATAATAGTAGAATCTTATTCAAAGCAAAAATTTTGAATATTTTTATATAAATTAAACGGAGTCGAAACTAAATTTGAATGACATGAATTCCCTCTGACATTATACAAAATATTCTGATATAATTGCTTTAGCTGTCACTGTAACCACTTAGAGATTTTGGAATATTACATACATCACCAGGTGCCAAAAATATATTTGGAGCGCCTGTTAGTTTAGTTACATTTTAGATATATCAATCAATATTGTCTGTAGCAGAAGGTATGTATTCTATACTTCGTTTCTTTACAGCAAACGAAAAAATTTGAAACTCGTCTGCAAATTTAGTGGAATAGAATAGTCATATTTTGAGCGTTATATTTTTGGTTTCCCTTTTATAATAAAACACTGTGCATAAATATGCAATTTAAAGTTTATAGTTACGCCCTGTTATTTGCCCAGTCTTTTTTAACGTTGTTTTTTTATCATTTTTTAAAGATAGTTTTAAAAAATATCAAGCACTTTTAAAAGAAAACATAATTTAAATACAATTATATTATTAAATAGTCTTTTATTCATGTGTATAACTAATCCAACCAAGTGTTTAAAAGAAAACTTTAGTGATTGATGGGCCATAAATCAGCAATTCTAACAATAAATTGATGAATGAAAACTATGCAAAAATAAGTATAACATATTTCAATCCAAACACACAAATACACACACACACCATGAAATTCGATTCATTATAAAATTTTTAATTATGCGTGTTATTTAACATTGCATTAATTATGTGTAAAATGATAATTATTGTTTATTAATATTTAAGTGTTATTCATTTTTAATTATATGAAAAAGTAATAACTAGGTAGAAACTAATCATTGTACACTGAAGAACCAGAAACCCAATCAGCATAAAGCGATGCAGTCGACAGTGCGTATATAAGACAATAGGTGTCTGAAGAGGCTATTGCATCGAATATTGATGTTATAATGGCAGATCATCAAGATCTAATCTATTTTTAACTGTGACTAATAGGAAGCACACGAAAGAGGGAGCACAGCATTTCTGAAGTGAAGATGAAATACGGATTTTCGTGCGCGACCAGTTCTAGGGTATACCTCGAACACCAGTTTTCCAGTAAAGCTACAAATCTCCGACAGTGGTGCGGCTTGAAAAAGGCCTTGATAGAACGGTATCATAGGCGCCTGAAAAGAATCGTTACAGGAGAATGACGTATTACATTTCCTCAAATTGCTGTGGATTTGGATGCAGAGGCCCATCAACAAGTGTCAGTGTACGCACTATGCAACGTAACTTAATTGATATGGGCTTTCGTAGCTGCAAACCATCTCGTGTACCGGTGGTGACTCAGCGACACCAAGCTCTGCACTTTACCTGGACTCGCCAACTCTGCCATTGGACTCTTAATGATTGGAAAGCTTATGTCTGGTCAGATGAGTCACGTTTCCAGGTGTATCGGGTGCATGTCTGTGTACGGATATGGAGAAAAGCCAATTAAACCATGGATCAATCATGCCTACAAGGAACTGTTCGAGCTGGTGGAAGTTGTGTGAGGGTATAGGGCATGTGCGGTTATTATAAAAGGGGATCGTTGATGCGTGTAGATTCGACCTTGAAAGGTCGGCAGTACCTTAATATCCTTTCTTTAATTTTTTTTCAAACCTTCTACATGCATTCATGTCCGGTGTGCATTCTGACGGACGTGGACGATTTCAGCAGGATAGTTCGCCACCCCACAGGGATACAGTAGCTACAGAGTTGCTTGAGGAAAATTCTTCTGAATTTCTTCCCCTCTCTGGGTCACCTAATTCTCCTGACATCAACACTATCGACCATTACTGGAATATTTTGCAATGTGCTGTCCTTAGGAGATCTCTATCACCTTTCCCACTCATGGCTTTTTGAACTGCACTGCAAGAATCATGATGTGAACTATCTACAGAAAATCTTCTCCAATTAGTTGAATCCATTCCACGCTGTACTGTGGCCCTTCTGAGGGTTCGTGGAGGCTCTACACGATATTAGAGTGGTATACCTGTTTTTTGGGGAAGAGGGGGGCACTTTGGTGTAGAATTAAATTTGTATTCTGATTATACTAAAATATCTTTTGCATTCGTTCAAATTCTAACAGTTCTATTACAAATGGGAACTATACAAAAGAAACTGTAAAGCTATGCGCTGCTGTGTTAGTTTTTTCAATGCTGTTATTAATAAAATAAACTTCATATCAACACTAATCCTGTGCTCACATTAGGCAAAATAATCTGTTTTTGTAGACTAGAAATTTTAATAATACATAGACGAATGAAAACTGTATACAAAGATTACATTACATTGCAGTTCAATGAATTATTTTCCGACGATAAAATGCTTAAAAAAACCAAGATAAAATAAAAATAATTTAAAACTGTGCTATTATTATATACGTCAGTTGCATCAAACCATTTTAATTTTGAATCTGCTCAATAAATTTTAGAAATGCTAGAAGTTTCATCAGAAAAGAAACTTCATGCAATATGATGATAAAAAGGATACCAATAATATTTACCTCCATACTATGCTATCCTTTGGATTCCCCACTTTATTTATTTTGTTAAAACTCAATTATCTATTTACTATCATAAATAGTTTATTTTAAACTGTTTAATGCAATAAAAAATAGCTATCTTTTAAAAGGAACAATAACATTATCTTCACTACTTAGTCTGCATTTTATGCACATTGCAAGATAATCTGTATAATGAGCCCCTTTATCTAAAAAGCATTTATTGACAGCTCAGAAAACAACCCTGCCATTTTATTAGAAAATTCTGTCCATTTTGATGAGTTTTCCAATTGAAAGGGGAGTGCGTTTAACACATTGAAATTTTCGAACAAAAACGCTTTATCAAAATACACTCCAAAATGCTAAACAACGGAAGAATGCATTATTCTCATAATGGAGTAAATCGCAAGCGGATAGGGGGTTTATTTAGAAAGTACTTGAGTCCAGAGATGAGGTCAGGTATTCTAAAGAATAAATAACGAACCTAGAAAAATTCTGAGGTTTGCAAGAGGGAAAAAAATTCAAGCATAAAGGGCTGCAATTTTTTTACCGTAATACAAAAGAAGTGGCCGTAAGAAAAAAAAGTATAGGTCTTGATTATTAATGAAGAGATTTTTTTTTCTTCTTTTCTTTGTTAAATTTTCAAAGGATCTTGACACGTAATTAGCATTCAAAATAAAATTTTATTTTAGCGTTGACACATTAATTTTAGATACATAACTTTCGATTTTCTTCAACATTTATCTACTCTTTTGCAGAAATTTAGGATAAAAAGTAGGTGGCATAATTCTTTTTGGTAGAATTATAGTTTCAAAAATGGAAGATAAAAATATTTCACTCTCCTTTTAGAATATTAAGGCAGGCAATAAATCTTTATTGGGGGTTACCATACAATTTAGGCAAGTAACTGGTAATTTAAGTAAAATTAATCTTATCCATTAACTAAAATTAAATCCATTGTATTTATATAAGTTTCAAGCACTCAAATTCATTTTTTCTTGCCATTGGTACAACTGTTGAATGACATTTAAGCCACAAATATTTTATTTCACATCCTATGTAATTTTTCTATCACTCCTAAAATCAATTTGTAAGTCAATATCCTTTAATGTCCTGTTCTCCCATGCGTGAAGACTCTATCACAGTGGCAATAGAAAACTTCACAGACGGTTGGAAATAACTGCATATCTTATTTCCGAACCCTTTAAAAATATAAGCAATTGATACCCGATATGTCTTACCGGAATATTTTGATACATTTTCATATAATCAGGTGGTTTTGCTGCCTTACGCCCTCACAAATAGATAGGTCGACTTGGCTGTATAATAATCTAATGTATACGAAAACAAAAAGTTGTGATCTGAACAATAGATTTTATTGAATCTCTAGATTTTTACGTCATCTTGAATCAAACAATTATACTGATACATGTCAACTAATATACTTAACAATGTACACAATGCTTGAAATTAAAAATATTTGGAAAATTTTATATGCTACCTTTCTCAAAAATTGCAAGTCTGCAACAAAATTTGGAAGAATTTTCACGCAACAAAGTCAATGTGTTCGTATATGTGTAAACGTAAAAAATATCTAAAAATTGCGGTGAATTAAATAAAAGTTATTTGAAGCATAGTTTTTCCATTAGAACTTAAAGTATGTATTTTTTCTGGACCAAAGACAGCAAACGGCAGATTTTTTTCCTCCTATTTTTAGGACAATATAACTCCATGCAGAGGAAATATGTAAAATGATGTACATTTTTCCTTATTTTTTATTAGGCCTTGAATTTGAATTCAGTTCCTTAAGGCGCATTTTCTTTTATCTTAGCCCCTACTGGGGAATAAAAAAGTGTGGGAGTTTTTTATGTGAAAATTGACAGTAAATGATAAATTACATGCTACAAAATACATAAATTGTGTTGTTTGTCTGTTCGTCTATATCTGATATATGCCTGTTCGTCTATATGTGAAAACATTGAATTAAGACGCAACAAACTCAATGAATGAAATTTGTTATGTAATTCTAGCATCAAAGCCGTTGATAGTCAAATTTTAGACAGAAGTCGATCGATTGGAACAGGTTTGTATAAAATAAGAATAATGCCTATAGTAAACTTTTTTCAAAAAGTGATAAAAGGAAATTCGTTGATCACTTATAAGGAAATAATTGGTTTCATCACAGATTTATGCAGGAGATACTTGCAAACTTAATTTTATAGAATTTTACTTAAATTTGTTATTAAATATTATGAGTTTTTGTCAAGGTTCTGCATAATTAAAAGTGTAGATTTCAGTAAATTAATTTAATTCTTTCTCGGCCTATAAGAAGTATTCTTCCCACCAAATTCTTCACTCTTTGTATGATGTTATGTAGTTGACATAAGTTCTGATAAGTTTTGCAATCAGACAAAAGTTTATATGCTTCACTTTCTTATCTCACACAAAATGGTTTGTCTTGATTTGTTACCTAATTATTAATTAACCAAATTAATCAATCAAATGAGCTAAATGAGTCACTTTTATTAAGCCAATCTCAATCCTAAAAATATTTTTAATATACCTGACTTTAAAAAAGTGACCTTTTAAAGGGTTAAATGTATTTCTCTATTTTATTAAAACTTTTTAATGAATATTTTTACAGCCTCACTTGATTGGTTAGTTAATTAACAGACCTGTAAAATGTTAAAAGAAAAGCTTGGATGAGATTTCGCCAAAAATTCTGTTCATTCAGAGAAAAGAATTTGTAAAAGAAATCAAGAGGATAGAAATAAGGGTCAAACTGTAGTTTTAATCGAGCATGGAATTACGCTTAATACAATGCCTGCCACGTTGACAGCTATTATCTAACTCTGCCGGACCTTCTATCTAAATAGATAATCTCTTCTCAGAGAAAGTAATCCAATTAGATTTCGGGTCGGAATAATAAAGGTGAGTCGCTGTAGTGGACTTCTTTACAGTCACCTGATAGGCAATCACTATCTCTTACCGGTGGAAATTGATGTCAATAACTTCCAAACATCTCATCTCATAAAAATAATTTTTGTACTACCTTACAAAATTACTTTTTTACTTTTACTTAATTAATAACTTTAATTAATTTTTACTAACTTTTTTAATAATAAGTTTCCTTCCCTAACAATTTCCTTCTTCTCTTTAATTTGCAGAACGCATCATTTTAATAGTATATGTACATTTTAATTTGTTTCGACAGCGCCTTAAAATTACGAAATCTATCACAAAACAACCCTACTGTTGCTTTAAAAATATGACGATAATATAAATAAACCAAAAATATCAATATTTTTCAATTTATGAATATATGTGTCTTGTAATATGAAATCTTAAAAAATAAATTTTATATTTATAGGTTAACAATAAAAAAGTCAATAAGATAGGCAAACAAATGGGACATCAAAGGCCAAAAACGAATTAAAGACACAAAAATTGACATAAATGAGAAATAGAAATATATTTGGAATAAAAAAAATAATTTTTTATCAAGCATAAAAAATACAGTAAAACTTTTGAAACACTTTTTAATAGATGTATATTTAAAAATCTTTTTAAAATATAACAAAAATCAAATCTTTAAATTGCTTTTAAAATGCATACAAATATGCAGAAGCTTTCAAAATCCTGCTAGTTTATGGTATATGCAAATTACATCTAATTATAAAATTATAAATATATCGAAATAAAACTGAAAATTAAAAAAAAATTAGAATCGTAGTTTCTATGATGAAAAATGTCAATGTCATCAGGAAGAATTTTCTATTTATCTTTGAGTTAAATTTACATTTCAAGAGTAATATCTCTATGAAGCAATTACTCTGAATTTTCAATATTATTAATATCAATGTTTTGATTTCTTTAAATTACATCATAAATGAATCAAAACTGAGACTGTTTGTATTAAAAAACCTTCCTAATGAATAGAACCGGAAAATTACATCATAGTTTCCTAGAGAAAAACAAAAGAACAGGCAGCTAGGATTTTTAAATTGCTTTTTATGCAAATTTACATGTTGCAACAGTAAAATAAAATCTCGAAATAAAGAACAAAATTATTTAATGCTTCAATGGTGCTTATTTCCTTTTACATAATGATAAAGTAATTGAAATAATAAGTCCGTATCATCAAGCACTTTCGGCACAATAATTTAAACATTCAAACAATTTAAAAATTGCTAAGATTGATTTTGCCTGAAAAAGTCCTAATCAAATTTTAAAACTTTTAAATGATGATACCGTACCTTACCTAACCAAATTCAATTTTACATTTGGTTAATTTCAGAAATACATTTTATTAAAGAAAATAATCGGCTCAAAAAGGAAATTTTTAGTAAAATTTTATTCATATAAATTTCATCAAAATTGAATATCTTTTTGTAAATAAATACTCCACTAATAAGAGTCCGAACTTAATATTTTTAGTATTCGTAACATATAAAAAATAAGCCACTAAAAAGGTGTTAGAAGAATTCTATGTATTATCAAATGAAAAAATAAGGAAATTGAAATTCCTGGTAAGGTGAAAAATTTAATACTAACCATTAATAGAAATGTTAGCTCTATAAATACTTTTCACAAATCTCTGCTCCCGGGAATTCGTTTTTGTAATTTCTAAATCACTTTTATACTTTTTTAAATCTGGCTTTATATACTTTCTTTGCAATTTTCAGCTTGAATTAGTCTTCTGCAATACTCTCCCCGATGGTAAAATTCTCACTTGGAAAGTGTAATTGGATGATCTGCTTGGTTTCTCTGGCGATTAAATACTTTTAAAAAATCGGATTTACCTCCCAGAAAATGAAAGAGTCCGTCGAATAATTCAGTTCTTCCTATTTCGTTTATTAACATATAGTATTTTTTCTTTCAAATGAAAATGTAAATTAAGTTTTAAAATAATTTTCCACTTAGATTTAAGTGGAATTCGTGCAATTTAAAATAGATTTTAAATGTAGCTTTTTTTTACTTATCGTTAGTTGGCCAGGCAAAGAATAGAACTTATTAGAGAATAAGAAATATATTACATGAATTATACATAAAATTCCATAACTTCTTCCCAATTTGAGTGAGCGTCCTAGAAATGAATGTTTTATGCTTTGTAGTATATAAAAAGGGACCGGAATAAGCAGTTTTGGATATTTTTTTCAACGGTTTAAAACTAAGATGTGGAACAACACTTCAATTTTGTTAAAATTGAAGTTTGATCAAATATTTGAATAAATTATTAAAAAATATATGGATTTGTATTTTTGAAATATAACATTTCCAAACATGAAACTGAGCAGGAAAAAAAAGATGGTTAACCTTTTGAAGGATTTAGTTCAAAATTTGATGTAAATCTACATTTAAATTCTTAAACAGTGTAATAAATCTTATTTATCTAACTAAAAATGGTTTCTAGCTTGTTTTAGGAAAACAGATAAACTTTCTTTGAAAGGATTTCCTTCAAAATTTGATGGTAACTTATAAATCTGTTATGTCGACCCTAAACCGTACTTTATCTATCTATTCAAAGTGGTTTTCATTTATGGGTTTCATAAACTAGCAGAAAATTCCAAATATGTGTTTTCCGGATTCATGAAAGTTTGAAACTTGGATAGTCGTAAAAATCTGGTCAATTTTTTTAAAAAAATTACAATACATTCTCTGTATATTTAACATACGGAAAAGTTATAATTATTGTCAATTTTCTTCAATAGAACTTACATAATTTGCTAATTCGCATTAAAATAACCTGCGCCAGTGTCCTGGTATATGGGTAGCGCGTCTTCCCCTTTATCTGACGTCACGGGGTCAAGTTCTGGTTCGGGCATGGTTGTTCTTCTGTGTTCTATCTGTAAGGTAGTGTGACTTTGCCCCCCTGTAAAAAGGGGTTGTGCAAGTGAATGTGATGAGGGAGTAGCAAAAGTCGTACTCTTAACCCTAATTGGTGCTACTACGGAACAAGAGAAGTTGATTAGGCTTAAATCGTTGACTACCTTAGCAAGCTTGTCCATGGCAAGTGCCATAAGAAACAACAACAAAATTATCTGCATATTTTCATAAAAATCAGGACTATTTTTTCAAGCATTGAAATGTTTTTATATGCTTTATATAGTGTGAAAAAGTCATTTGTTTTTCAAGTGGGGATTAGCTACCTTTGACGCATCAACTTTGAAAGCATTACGTAAATATACTTGAAAATAAAGCTAAACCTTGAATATCTATTTAAATTTTTTTTAAAGTGTTTCTTTTTTTGTGTGATCATTTTTGTTACTCTTGAAAACTCTTATTTATATTTGACAATTTGTTAGATTTACTGTCGGTTTTTATTTATTTGTTTCTGTCAAATAATTCCTTAAACTTTAAGTACAAATTAAAAATTTATTGGGTATTGCTCCAGGTGACCATCTGTTCGTTTTTACAATTTAAAAAAATAAAAACATTCGATGTTTTTCTTTTGTACCACTTAAAAATTAAAGAGTTTTAAATCGTCATCATAGAAAATTCTATAGAAAATAAAAGTTGATAACAAAGTCAATGTAGAGCTTCTCCCTATGGAGAATTTTCCTGTAAATAGTTCTCTAAAATTCGGAACATTTCGAAGTATTTCTATAGTAAGGTTTAAAAATAAATATCTCCAAATCTTTAAAAGAGTTCTTACTTATTTTCCTTCACTCACGTAAAATCTATCTGTGAGCTCTCATAAGCATCCCCACTGTTCTTTTGGATGCTGCATCCCATTTTTAATGTGAGTAAAATACCGACTAATATCAGTCATCTCACGTTCCAGAGAATGATTTTCATTACAGTTTTTCGATTAAGATGTGATCTCAAGCACTGCTGCACGAAAAAATCTATCTTAAATACTTTGTATTCCATTCGCCGAGTTCAGAATCTAATGATATATCCACTTCTCATAGCGTCCGTCAATTCGATCCAATCTCTCAGTGCATTTACCAAAGAAATAAACATGTTCGAGAATGGCTGAGGAATTTTTCGGATTTTATCCATACTCTTTAGGATTTACTCTGTTGCGTAGGTAGCTATTCAATTTTTTTCAGTTTTTTTTTTATGAATCCCAAATCAAGTATTTCTTTGAAAGAGAGAAATGCTTTTGACGTGTTTAAGTGGTTTCTAGTTTTATTAAATTCCGAGTTACGTGATAACTTTTTTGCATCTTGCATTCCAGCTTCAATAGAATTTTCAAAAACACATTTTCTCCGAATTACTTCTATATAAGAATTGAATTGCCTGTGAAATGGTACGCAAAAAGCTATATTTATGATCGCTTACGAAAGGGTGTCCCATGTTTTTAACTGAAAAATCTTTGAAACGATGGCAAACTTTAATTACTTGCGAATGTACTCTTTGAAATAAATTAACTCAAAAAATCTTTTTCTAACACTATACTGAATTTAATTTTTTTCATATTATTTTGTGATTTTCTTTAAATTTTATCTTTAAGTGCGTGCTCCTATTTCTTGAAATCGAAATTAGTCAAATTGTTTTATGTTTAGTTCCGTTTTATTTTGATAGATACAGTTTGAAAAAAATAACAATGGTAATATAGGAAAAATAGCTTTTTCCTATAGTTTTATAATGAGATTAAATTCTAATATATTCTGAAATTTTTTCCTTCATATTTTATTAGTTGTTAAGGGGTGTGTTAACTTCAAAACGATGTAAAAATAGTCAAATTATTTTCTATTCAGTTCATTCATTTCAAAGTAAATAAAAATAATTTAAAAAATATCCGTCCAAACAATATTCGTAAAATTATATATTAAGAATATTTTTTTTCTTTCAGGACATTTTTATGATTTATCTTTTTTTTAAGTTTAAGCTGCTATTTCTAGATAAGAAATGGAAATGGAAAGTTATTAAATATTTTTATGTTTAGTTTAGTTTTTTCTTATCCAAATTGGAAGTTCAGAAAAAAAATATTTTGTTCAAACTAGAATTCATTTAGAATATTTTGTTCAAACGCTATTCCTGTAACTCTTCGTCAGATTGATTCTATAATATTTCTTTGAGATTTACTTCTGAACTTTTTTCTTAGGTTTGTGGTTCTATATCTTGTATATTTTGGAAATTTTTTTTATACTCAAAATAAACTAATTTAGAAAAAAATCGGAGAAATTGAAAGTATTTCCAGAAAACATCAAATTGAAGTATTTCAAGTAAATGGTACATACTTTTATACATGTGTGACGGTTTAATTGTTTGAAATTTTTATTATATTATAAACATTTTGAAACTGGTTTATTAGAATATATAATTCTTCTTTATAAAAAAAGGTAATGTGACTAACCCTACGAAAATGATACATTCTTTTGAGATTTTTGATGCAAATGTGAACATTAATTTGTCTGCATAATATGAAAGATACGACGTTGTTCAACATATAAACTTAATTATCCACTTAATTTCAAGCTATCAAATGCAAAATGAGCCAAAACAGTAACATATGGATAGTTAGGTATCCATTAATTTTTAGGACAAAGAGTTGATTTAAACTAAGAGAAAAAGTCAACTGCTCTTCAATGTCAATAATTTAATTTTAACCTTGAATCTGATTCTATAATCTTTAATGTCGTAAATATTTATAAGATATCACAAAAATCCTTGGTGAATTGTGAAATTCATAGCATACCTGCTCAGAAAGTACTTAATTATTATATTACTATTATATAGCTTATATATTTGAAGAACTTTATTTAACGCAGTTTTATTGAAATTCGGCTTCCTTGCTATAACGTTTCAAATAAGTCAAAAAAATTTCAAATACTCATAAGTGGTAGCATAAGTATGAATTCATTTTTTTTTCAAATTCACAAATGTTGCGAAAGGCACTTTGAAATATTGTGACTGTAACCAATCTTTTTGAAATTCCATTTAGAAAATATTACTTTGACAAAAAAAATATGGCAAAAATAAAATAATTAACGTTAAAAAATCTTCTAATCGAATCAAAAACCTTTTAAAAATAGAAATGAATGAATCCAAAAAAGAATGCAATCTTTCGAATTGGATTGACACGGAATAATCTAAGAAACTAATCAAATTAGAAAAAATGTTGGGGAAATCTAATTTTTTTATGGTTCCCCACTATAACGGAATAAATCAGGTAATCTGCTATTCAACTAGATAAAACTAGGTTAAACTCATTAACGTCTTACTAACTTCAACGATAAATAAATTTGATTTAACATATTTCTCCGAATTTACAAATGCAGCCAAAGCCATTACGAAGAATGAAGAAATAAGTGAACGAAGATACATTCTCGTTTGAATTTCCATCTAGAAGCCATTGTTCTGATGAGTAAGTACTGCAAAAATAAAATAATTAACGATAAAATCTCCGAATCCAATCAAGAACCTTTTACAAACAGAAATGAATGAATGAATGAATCCAAACAAAGAAGGCATTCATTCGAATTGGATTGACACAGAGTAATCTAGGAGTCAAATCAAATTAGAAAAAGGAAAGTTTTTAACGCTTTTCTCGGTCATTAATCATTCTTAAATATTGATACCACTTCTAACTCACCGTAAGAATGTCGAAGTAAACAAAACGGAGGTTTCACAAAACTCCACATGAGGCTCGCTTGAATTTCCATCAGCGGAAAAATTTTCTCCTTCTTTTCACTTTCAAACTTATGCTGAAATATATCTCCTTCTGCTTTTAACGATCCTTAACACTTAATTACATAAGAAAAATTACAACTTCCCCGGCTCTAAAATGCCATCTATCAAATTCGTCGCAAAACCCATTTCAAAAAGAGATAAACGATCGGTATTTTCTTTCGCGGGACTAATTCAATTCTTAAGATTAATATTGGTAGATATTTTTCACCGACGAAATCTATTTTTAGACGTGTTCAGAGCTAAATGGGTGAAATCATCTTATACTTATTCCGTTGCTTCAAATTATGATGCCGATGATAAATAGGGGCCCATTTATAACTTTAGAAATTAGAGCATTAAACCGTTTCTATAGATATATTTGGTAACATTTAAAAAATAATAAGAGCCAAATGATTTATTCTTTGTAATTTTCTGAGGCACGGAGTCACTATGTTTGCATGATTGTGCCAAAGAGAGTTTAGTAAAACACTTGAATAGGCTATAAATACTTGAAACATTATTTATTGTAAACTATTAATGTGGGAGAAAGATAAGAACTTCAGCAATTAATATTTTGAAATATCTTGCTATAGTGAGCGTTTTAGTGTTGAAATTGTTACTATGGTTAAGAAACAATAATCTATCAGATTATAATTTATGAAAATTAACAGAAAAGTGTATCAAATAGCCCACGATATTATATTTTAGTAAAAAGACTTTCCTGGAATTTATCAAGATATTAGATAAAAAAAAAAGATTTGAATTGAAATAAGTAAGGGAATTCAGAATATATTTCTATTATGGCATAAAGACATAGCTAGTTGCAGCGGAGAAAATATCGAAGTATGTGCAATCTACAAGCTGTGGACTCCATTGGCACAGGACAAGTCATACCAGACTTTTCAGCCCTCCCATAAGCACACGTAATAAATCGTGAATCTTAATGACCAAACCGCCTAAACAGCAATACTGGCAGGAACTAGGGCTGAATCCTAAGGGCCCTCAACGGCCATGTTACAACCCATCCTGCAGGAAGTACGTCCTGTCATCGATAGGAGGAGCCTAACTCCCACATATTAGTGTATCCTCCAGGGTAGCTAGATCCGACCACCATGTCGGAAGCATCTCATCCTCATTCCGAAGGGGGAGGGTTTCGAAAAGGACAAAAATATTTTGATTCATGATTTTAATTAATCTTCCCCAATTATTTGCAGCTATCTCGCAATAACTTTCGTGATATGCAAAAAGATTATTCTTAAATATATAGAAGGGATATCTATAATGTTTGATTGCATGTATGAACAGTAAGCTTTCTTTTTATGTTGTTCGCAATGTAAATTTGCCCCATTTGCTATATATAAATGACTACTGAGTTTAGTTTACCAAAATTATTAAAATTTTCCTCATTGAAGCTGTGCGAGTGCTTATTTAAGAAAAAGAGAGTATCAAATGACTCTTTCTCATCATATTGAATGCCGATGAAACGAGAAAGTGAGGACACCGCTTGAAATAGTGTCTCATTTCTAAATGATCTATCTATAATAGCAGAAAATTTTGCATACACGATTTGATATTAAACATTTCACATTCACTGATTCCTAGGTGGAATCGGGTTTCGAACTTGAAACCTCCCAAACGCATTGTCGAAACCTTATTACTATTTCTCAAAGGCACTCAAAATTAAAATGAACAGTTATAGTATAGACTAAATTAAACTGATAGTATTAACAATTTTTTTTGAAAAACATAAATTCTTTGAATACTAGAAAGGCTCAAAAACGTTTTTATTATCCTGCAAGAGAAAACAGGGTGTTTTAAAAATGACTAACTATCAATATTTTAATAACGTTTGTATTTTCTGGTTACTTTGTCTTAATCCTATAACGATAGCTAACGGGTTTCGGGTGCTTGGAATGTTCATTATTTTACTAGCATGAAAAAGCCATTCCGTTGTTAAAAAACCAAATAAATGTGCACCAATTCAATATTGAATCTAGTTACTTATTATTTTTTTTAAAAAAAATATGAATACGAAAAATACGAATACAACAAATTTCCTAAGCCTTTTTCCAGATTCCTCCTATTATGAAAGCATAGAAAAGTGTGTATAGACTAATAATAATCATCATTCTGTATGCATTATTGCTATTTTAAAATTATCGATACAAAAAATTTCCGAAGTTCTCTAGCATTTAAAATCCTCCAATATTTATAAATGATAACCCGAAATTCCTGAATCAAGAGCTAAACTAAATTTCGAAAAAAGCTTAGAAGTCAAAAACTTGCGAAAAACGAAATAGAAAAGCAGTCTTCAATTTTAAGAAAAATCGAATCATGATTTACCTAACACCCATACTTCCTAAAGTATTTTTGATGCCCTTCTTTATCCTTGTCTCAAAGCTCAAATAACAACACATATCGCCCTCGTTTAAAAATTGATGGCATTTATTACACGGCAAAGTAACAATAACACAGAAACACTAAAGAGAACGATTTTTCACCAAAATCGGATATTCGAATTGTACAGCAGACAAGCGGAAGATTTCCTGGAATGTCTAGAAGTGAATTCCTGGTATTCCTATCCGCTAGGTGTGTCCGGTCTAACCTTTAATCAAAAGGTTAGGAAGAAATGCGGGTGTATCTTTTTGCGAGCAAGTCCCTGCTTCAGGTAAACCGAAAAATAACAAATCTCTTTCCTAATGAAAAATGGCAGGTCATTCCTTCCGATCGGCATGCCATGCAACCGATTTATGACGATCAAGCTATGGTTCCTTGACTTTCCTTCTGTTCTGTGTTTTAACAGAAGGACTGTTTTATGTCACACTGAAGAAAAAAAATACAAATATGGATTTGAAAAATATACAATATACATATTTTAACTACAATCAATTTCAGAAGATTGGTGACATTAAGAGATTCCGCATGACGCTTTTTTAATTACGAAAGAATTCCAGAATAAAAACTATGATTCCATATATATACAGAAAGGTTTCTCATAGATATTTCACAATCACTGAACTGTAATTCAGTTTAGGTGCATTAATTTCCCATTTTAAAGTAACATTAAGGCTATTTTGGAATTTCGTAATTTTGATCTACGATCAAGTGACGATGACATCTGAGCTGGCACTCCACTCACCAAACTTTCACACCACACCAGCAGGAGTACGTTTAACCCCGAAGGATTTAGCGTGCAGCAGACCTGCTTATACGGTGGTTCTTCTATGGAATCGGGTCTAGAACCTGAAACCGTCCGGTGTAGAAGTCATGACCTTGCCACCAGGCCACCTTGAGCCCTCTGAGCTGTCGATATAAATATTAAACACTGATTGTGATGATTTACGCAATACATGAATTATTAAAGGGAATATTGACATTTTAAGCTGTGATGATGCCCCTGGTGAAAGAGATCCTCCAAGAATTTAGAGGGCTGAAAATTCTCAACCTTTCTTTTCAGAATTTTTAGGGGGTACGCATGTATTTCTAATAATACAATGTAAAATAATAGAAAAAAAGGTGTTTAGGTAGAAACGACATTCTTGTTAGTATGTTTAGTCGCAGAATGTGGAGACGCATCTTAAAATATCTTTTGTATAGTTTGAAAAGGCAATGAGAATCAACATATTCTAGGTTCTTAAATATTATCTTTAATTGTAAGGCTTTTTAAAAAGTACTGTTAATACATTTTATAATTCAAGTCATTATATAGAGTAAAACTTCAAGCAATAAATTGGATTAATAATGAAAAATAACTGAGCATTCTTTCCAGTCATCAAGTTAAGCAATCGATGAACGACGCCAAAGTAACCTTCCATTACTATCCATTGTTACGAGAAGCTCTATGGTGATAAAATATAGTAAAGAATTCGAACTTACAATGGATAGTTTTTACTATTTATATTTAGCTCAGAGGAAAGGCAAAATATAATAAATCTTCAGTTGCAGATGAACCAACCAACTATCTGTGGTAATGAATATGTTAAAATATACAGCTAAAAAATTTTCGATAAATATCGTGGTAGATCTATTATTGAAACATAAGATCTTGTAATGAGTATTTTTCTAAAAAGCCTTTTTTTTTTAAAATGGACCGATGACGATGATTGCGCTATGCAATTATTGGAACTTTGCAGCTAGTTCGATCTTTCTTATTCTTATAAGTATCCAAAGCGTTAGCAGTTATCGTGCACACTGTGCTCATTTAAAGTTTAGAGAGAAGTATGCTGCCTCAGATATCGCCCTCCTTATCTAACCATAGTTCAAAATGGATAGATAGATGCCGGAATGGTCTTTACTGAACTAAACAAATCGGGACGATAGTCATAAAAAAATATGTTTTTATAGGTTAAATTTCTAAATATCGAACGATTTTTACTTTCTCGCATATGAAGTGTATTCAAAAGAAAATATTATTATCTTCAAGTTGATTTTGGACTTTGATAAATCTTCCTGAATCCAATTTGAATTATGAAATTATATTCATCTGTAAATACAGCAACTCAATAGCGCTTTTTAAGCCTGACGAAAAAAATTGAATAAATGGACTTTCACCTACATAGGAAAATGTCTATCAAATTTTGAACGAAACACATTTAGAGAAGGTATATTTGTTCGGTTACTTTAAAGCAAATAAGAGTTACATTGATAATGAGCTATTTAATTGCTCTAGAACAAAAACTAGATATGCAAAATTTGGCAATTAGGTTTCGTATCTAAATTTTATATTGTAAATTTTAGAATCTATTAAATAATTGACGATTAAATCAGTCGAATGGCTAAGTATTAGCCGACGCGTATTTCCTCATATATTTTAACCCAATAAGTCCAACACGCAGTGACTAAAATGAAATTTGAAAGGTAATCTAGTGGCTACAACTAATTGTAGTTGTTAATTTTCGGGAACTTATGAAATTACCAACTGCCAAGGATAAATCCCCAAAACCCGCGCAGATTAGGTCTAATAGATTCAGTAAAAAAGCCAGATTTATTCGAAAGATCTCCATTTCGTATCCATTGTTCGCCAATGCCTTACAAACTACTTTTATTAGATGATGTACGAGATTGTTTTGGGCAGACTATCCCTTATGGATATGTTGCTGAATAGCTGGCAAGTCATCAACATATGTATATCATTTATATATAATATAATAGTGTGTGTGTGTGTGTGTGTGTGTGTGTGTGTGTGTGTGTGTGTGTGTCTGTGTGTGTGTGTGTGTGTGTGTGTGTGTGTGTGTCATTTTTAATTCAGTAATTGTATATATCATTACCAATCGATTGACTGCCTAACAAATATATAGCACAATACTAAAATTTTGTTTTTGTGTTTTATTGAAGAAATATTATGTTACATAAAAAAACCAAATTGATTTTTAAACGAGAAGAAGTCGTAACTACTTATAACGAATTTATAAAAAGAAACAAATATCGATTTGAAATGTGTAGCTGATGTGCATTAATGTACGATAGATCATATATCTCTTTTAAATTACTCTTGTAATTTTTGATAAAAACATAAAAAGAAAAAAGAACTGCTGGATCAAAATTGCAGGTGAACTAATGATATTATATTAAAAATGAAGTAATATTGATTATTAATATATAAGAATATTATCTATAATAAAGATACATAAATGAGGCATCTTTTGTTTGAATTAAAGTTTTCGAAATATATTGAATATATTCCCTTCTTATCAAAGTAAATAAATAATATGATAAAATGAAGAATTAAATATGGAAATAAAACTTACAATTCAGCGAATTCTTAACATTTTATCTTATTAGTTTTTTTATTATCTTTTTATCTTCCTTTTCCGACTGACTTTAAAGCAATGTTATATTCTAAATTATTCAATGATTTAAAGCACTATTTATTTTTTCTCCTTTATAAAAGAAAGATTTACTTACTTCCAATTTTTAAAAAGAATAATAAATTCTCACATTTTCTTTGCGTCTTCCAATATATTCATGAAATAACAATTTATCTATTTCTATATTGTCTTGTATAGTGTTTTATTCAAGTAACCTTGTATTTAATTCTAAAGTAATAAAGATAAATATATCCCACGTTTTTTAAATGCTGCCTACGAATTTTGTCTCGAGAAAAACAATAGATTTCTGCATACATAACGGTTTTTGTTCTTAATCCTAAACGATGTAATTAATTTACTTTTGTTTTCAAAGCCTTTATTTATTTAAATAAAGCATTTTTTTATTTATCTAGACATGCATAAGTGGAAAGGACTGCTTTAAACATAAAATATTTGAAAATCTTTCTTTTATTAAATGTTAGCAAAGTACTTTTTCTTGTAAATAAAAATTATCTGAATGAATTTTGTTTATATTTTTGGTTTCTTTTTTACTAATCCTTTCATTTAAATAGATGCTTAACTTAACTCCGATGTCTGAAAGGGTGTCTCCTTAACTATAATTGTATAATTATCAGATTAGAAATGTAAAATCCCATGATTTTAATTAGACAATTATGAATTACTCATTAAAGTAAGATAAAATATGTCCTTAAGTTTAGTTCAATCTAATATTGCATGAAATGTACAACGGTGGACACAATCCAACTGTTCTTTATTGTCATTCATTTAATAAAGTGCAACTTATAATTCTAACCAGCAAAATCAGTAGCAGATTCCAAAACAAAGATTAACGATCGGCACTTTTTTTGTATCAAGCCTTTATAAATCAATTTAATTAGGAATGATCAAATGCAATAATTATGAAAAAATGTAGGAATAAATATCTATAGACGACAGATTCATATACTTCATAGAATTATATTCACACCAACTCTTTTTTCAAGTTCTACGCTAAAATTAAAGAATTAGTTGAATATAAAATATCTGAATAATTCTATATAAACCTGTCTATATATAAATTTCTTTTTATCTTATCTGTTCCAAATTTAATTTGAAGATGACAATAAGTTTAAAGCCACAAAAATAAGAGATGTTTTTCTACATAAATCTACTTGGAAATTTAAATACCTTAACTAAAATAATACGGTAAACAGTAAAAAAAAGACTAAATGTTTAATTTAATAAATTTACTATATATACAAATATAAAAGAACATTTTCTTTAATTCAAAAGAATAAATAAAAGGAGATAAAACGTGAATTTTTCCGTCGACTTCTTTGGACCCTTTCGCATAGTAGCACGTTTTGTGTTTATCGTTGTCATATAGTAAATAAATTGTACTGGAAAACGGTGAATTTGATCTTTGCCTAATTTGGTCCAGGATTTGGCACACATAAAAACATTATAAAGATATAATCTTAAGATAATATTCAGCATTCTATAATATGTTCTTTACTAATTACAAACCTCTTAGTAGTTCGAAGGTTTCATATGGGTTGTTGGAAAAAGTGTGTTTGACAAATATGAACAACTAGCTAGTAGAAGTTACTACATGACAATGTCAAAGATCCTAGCACAAAAAAAAATATCTATTTGCTGAATAATTAATTTTGTATATTTTGAGCAAAAACCTAATTGTGATATCTGCAAAATAACTGTACTAAAATTTGTTTTACAAGTTTTCAATTCATCCACATTAAGGAAAATATAGAAGTGTGAATTAGAAAAAGAAAATAGAGAAGAATTATAAGAAGTTTGAAGTAAAGAAGAAAGTAGAGAAGACTTTAAAGAAGTGTGTATTCGTTAAAATCTTCAGAGATAGAACATATTCATTAGAGTCAATTCTAGAAGGATCAGAGACATGATTCATCAAAATATCCAGGTCAAATTTTTAATGATTACAGCTATTACCATTTATATATCTATGTAATGGAGCTTATTTTGATTTTGATTGAGAGCAGATGGCAGAGTCGTGATCCAATAATCTTGGAGAAAAAACACAGGTTGAATTTTTTTAAATTTCTTTTATATTCTAATTTGAGAGTCACGCAGCGAGACAGCAGAAGAAGGTTTACAAGAAGTAAAAAGGATAAAAAGCGACGAAATCATTTAACCAGGTCTTATATACTATGACATTCTTATAAATTAGACACGTGTAGATTTCTGGAATTAATTTTATAGGTATTGATCTTATGCTGACCTTTAGAGTAGAGAAACGCAGGAATCCTTAAAAAGAATCTATTTCCATCAGTGATTTATTATCCATCTATTCGGGATGTGGAATCATCAATGACACATTATCTTTGTATTACTTCATTTGATTTATTAAATAGTAAAAGTGGAATGGATCGGGAAATAATAGAACACTCTAGAATGAAGTTATTATTATCTAGAAGAAATTAAGACAAAACTTTGGAAATTAATTACAATTGAAATTAGATTTTAAAATATCATTGTATATATATATATATATAATATACGAATAGGTACTTCAATTTTCTCTCTTAATTTAGAAAAAGTCAGTTGTTTCACAAGCAGGAATTACGTGAAAGATACATTAAGTAACACGTATTTTCTATATTTTTCACTGAGCAGAAGAAATGGAAAAAGAACAATAGGTAATAGCCGGCGATGAAACGTCTTATTTATCAAACATGACAGTACATTTTCGAAAAAAGAATGGACATTTTTTTCTAGAAATGTTTTTGATCTGACTCTTCTGCAGAGCTTGATCTAATATTGATTTGATACAAAATTTATTGCTCCGTTAAATACAACAGAAAAAAGCAATGATTGATAGGAGGTTGCTTCACAAAAAGATTTTAGTTGCAATAAAGGAAACGAAGAATAAAATATATCGAAAAATGGGTTCAATTATTTTTATTTAAAAATTTGAAGAAAAAAATTCAAAAAACCGGACTTATCTAAAAATTTGAATTTGAAAACTCTAGAAATAAAAATCAGGACAACAGGGGAAAAAACAAAACTTTGTAATCTTAAAATGGCTTTTGGTTTTTTAATAAATAAAATAGGCCTAGTAATAATAAAAATATGTGTGTGCCTGTACATTGGTGCAATAAGAACCAGATTGTTTGACCTAGAATAAGAATTGTATTTTCAAGGATTACAATGTGTATGTTGAAACAATTTTTTAAAAAATTTTAATCAATTACATATTAAATAAAATTTTATTGTTTTCTGATATAATTCAAAAATATTATTACACGAAAATTTTCTTTATAATTACTTTAAAATTAAAAGAAAATAATTAATATATTTTTAACATACAAATTTAGGTACTAAATTTGATTTTAACTTATAAAGGATATTTTTAAATGTATTTTATTGAATAATTTTTAATAGAAAAATGTGAAAAAGAAGACACAATTCCACGAAAAACATTGTCCGTTTAGATTGTATATTGCTCAGGCAATTCCTTTTTAAAATAGAAACATGATATAATTTCTTTACTAAATATACGGGAAAGTTGTTGGATGAATAAAACGAGATTTTATAGTTTGATGGATAAAAATAATTTGAGGGAATCAAGCTCATAAAAATATGCATTATAGATTTAATTAAAATTATCCATAGCTAATATATCTTACAAAGCCACTGGATCTTCCTAGTGGCTATGATTTATTAAATATAAACAATAAATATTTTAATGAATATAATAATGATATTTAAATTGAACATCTTCATCAAAAATAAATATTTCACTAAATAAGCAATTATGTTTGATAAGCAAATAGCATATCACATTTAGATTAAAAAATTGTACATTAAAGATGAGATAAAGCAGAATATATATATATATATATATATATATATAATCAGATTGTATTAAATACATTGTAAAGCAGCAAAGATTTCTAGTTACGAGCTTGCATGGAATAATCATTTACGATGATAGAAGGCACAATGTCTGAAAATTGCCGAAAAATTCAGATATAGCAATATTTCTTTTACTTCTTAAACGTTTGGCATTTCAAATAAAACTAAAGGGCTGGGATAGTCTGCTTGGTAGGGCGTTCGATTTGCATCCCTTTAGCTGCGAGTTCAAACCCGCCAGCCAAAGATTTTCCTTGAGTGTGGTAACTGGCGCACGTTAAATCTGTCTTGGTCACAAAGTTTTCCATGTCCAAACTATTACCACTGGGTCTGCGGTGATCTTTTTCTGTTCCAGATCTAAATTACGATCTGCGGATGAATGAATGAAATCCAACTCTTAAAAAGGGTTTGTGACGTGTGTGAGCTAAAAGTCATATTTCTGTCATCGCGTGCTCATGGTTCCATATTATCAGAATTTTCCGCACCCTCACCCTTTCCTTTGTAAAGCGGAACACGAGAACAACAGCAATAAAACTAATAAAATAAAAATTAGAAACAATATTTTGATTTGCTGATAATTCCAATTAGGAGCATTTGAATAAGCCATGTTCATATTGGATAATGGCATATAATAAATGAATATTTTATGACAAATAGAATCAAAGTATAAGAAATCATAAATCCTTATAAAATAAAAAAGACAATGAATACTCTAAGCTAACCGATATTTGTAGCTTCATATGGAAACGTAAACCCTTCTGTTCAGAAAATTTTATTTATGTAATATGTTTTCAGATATTTTAATTAAGGTTATAACTTCTTTATCCTGAATGCATATCTCCCATCTTAGTTATTAAATTATATTCACAATATCTTCATTATTCGGCCTAGAGTAAATTCGTTGTAATATCTTTCTTACAATGCATAAAGTAATTTGAATACTGATAGAAACCAATTACATATATACGATAACCGTAATTATGCTTTGATTAAAATCCATTTCCAGTGGAGCAGAGTTGAGGACGTATTTTTCTCTCTGCTTTACGTTGAATTGAGAAATATAGTCGATGAAAGACTAACTAATTTGATTATATTAAATATGAATTTGGCTTAATCAAAGAGTATACAAATAGTTAAGCCTCTAAAATGACCGTGGGTCAAAAACTCATAAGTTTTCTATGCATTGGAAATATGTAAAGAACTGTAAATGAATTAAATTTCATAATTTGGCTAATTATTTAATCATATTACTGTATTTTTATGAAATTCTTCTGAAAAAAAATATCAGCTTCACTTATATATGGCTGAATCAAAAATCAACTCTTAGAGGACCTATAAGCTTAATTAGCAGAAGGGTATTTTCTTTTAATTCCGGCAAATGAGAAATGTTTAGCATGAGGAACAATTAATTCTTGTTTAAATTTATTAAGTTCTTTTAACTGGTCACAACAATACTTTGCACCACATATTGACTCTTGAAATATAAATAATATAAATGTATAAGATTACCTAATGTATTGGAAAATCGGCTACAAAATTTCCTTCTTATACACGTGAGCTAATAAAATTAAATAAAAATTCGGTTTTAGATTATTTTAAAGTTCTATTAAGAAATAGAAGGCGTGAATAAATATCAGTAAACATCAGAAATCTCTGAAGTCCTAGTTATTTTTTGCCGAGCTCTAAGATTATAAATATCTCCCATTTTTAAAAAATATTTCCTTTAATGATTCGCTTATCTGAGAAAAATTCACTAGATGGGTTTCAATGATATTTCATGGGTTTCACTACATCTTCAACTGCATTTTCACTCAGTAATGACATTATACATGAATAAATAGTTTCAAAATTTATAACATTTCATATCCTAAACTACGTCTCAACACTTTGGAAAAGAATTTATTCGGCAAAATCGCATTACGACTTTTAACTTCCCTCTAAATCTTCTTTAGTAAATTTCTTAACTTTTTCTAGAAAAAAAAGAGGATATAAAAACCGTCAAGAAGTGCTTTAAGAAATGAGCTCCTTCCCAAATGTTATGTCATGGAAAGCAAAAAAAGAAAGAAAGAAAATCTCGGAAAAGGAAGGAACAACAGTTGTTGATAAACTACCGTAATTTTTAGCGGGTGTTTCTTTTAAATACTTCAAATAACTTGCATTTTTTTAGTGTTTGTCGCAGTTTGGAGTAATTAGCGTAAGATTTTATATTTTTTATGTTAATTATGTGGTTTTACTTTCGCTTAACACTTACTTTATGGCTGAAGGAGAGCCAAAGAGTAATGAAATAAATTTAAATTAGGTCTTTAATATATCATTTATCATAGATCATTGGTATGCTTCATAGGATTTTGAGAAATTTCCATCGTTCATAGTTTTAAATAAGCCCTTATTTATTTTAATAATGACCCTTAAATAATCATGTAAGTTATTATCTTTAAGTGAGGTGGATATCATTAATGTGTTATTTAATCATGATATAATTATTTTCATTGACAAAAACCCTCCATATAAAAACTGTCAAGAAATGCTTTAGGAAAGAGGCTTCTGTCAACTGTTATGCATTGTAAAAGCAAGAAAAAACAAGTAATATTAAATTTAAATCAATTTTTGCCTAGGTCAACAAAGAAATATTTTCTTTTAGTTACCTTTTGTTAAATAATTACAGTTAACTTAAATATGTATTTACGTATGACGGAATCGCAATATTAAGTGGCAAAATAGAAAGGAAATTTCCTTTAAATTTTCTATTCTCTGTGTCGAATTTTCTTCTCGACACACAGCAAAATCTTAAGGTTAGGTAGGATAAGTGACCAACAATTAATGACTAAGATATTAAGGAAAGAAATCGAAAATGAACCTAAAGCTTAAAATGTCTTTAATTTTATTTTTTGAAAAAAATCAATCATTCTAACCGCTAAGACACAACTGCTTATTTACTCTCGAAAATCATTTGGATAAAAGGTATACTTTGAATATACACAAACGTATAAAACAAAGATTTAGCTTTTTTGATTTTTGCAAGAATTGAACTCGCATTCTTGACCTTCATGTGAAAAATACTGAAATCTTTGCATTTTAATGATTGAATTCCTATTGATTTCAATTTTCATAACAAATTTCTAAAACTCTATTTAAAGTATTAAAATTCGATTAAATCTAAGTAAGGAATTAATATTTGAAAAAAAAACCTATTAGCATCAAGTGTCATCCACTGCAATTTTTTTTAAATGTTATTGAACTTGGGTGCAGGAATAATAATTTTATTAACGATAGAAAATTTAATCAAGATATATAAGTATGTATAGGGAGAGTTTGAAATAATATTATGAATTAAAAAAAGTAGTAGGAGTACAAAAACAGTTGACATAATGCCATGATTTTTGGCAAGTAATTCCTTTAAATACTCCAAACAACTTATATTAAAGCAATTAATCTAAGATTTTGTCAGTTTTTATGCTCTTTATGCTCTTTATGCTTTTTACTTTCAATTATAGCTTACTTCTTTGCATGAAGATAAAAAAAACTAATGAAATAAATTTACATTTAGCATTTAATATAGCATTCGAGGTCAAACATTTTGATTGTTTTTCAATATTTTGTGAAACATTTTGCGTACATGATTTTAAATAGTAAGTCGACGTTTATTCAGCCTATGATATTGAAATATTACTAAAAGTTTTACCTTTTTATGGAATTAAGTAAATTTTGTATAAATATAATTAAATCAAATCCATTTGCAATATTTTTGCAAATAATTATATATACAGTTAATATCTTTATTTTTTATTCGAGTTTATGAGACTACTTTGGTTTAACATTTATTTTATAAAACTCGTTTAACGATGAGAGATTCCTGGATAAGTAAGTTGGTTCTGGATTCTCTGGTGAACCTATATATGTGACAAAAACGAGTTACTTCCACTCCAATGATAGATCATATCTCCTGGACCGAGGGTTAGACCAAGGTTTTGAATATGTATATTTTAGCCGTAACTTCTAAGATTCCAACCGCTGCCTAACGTATATTGGAAGCTTTGGCAGGGCCGAATAACTCTTACAAACAATTAATTACAGCAACAAACAAAATTTTTTTAACTGCAAGGAAGGCAAAATACAACACAGCAAATCTATATTTAATATACAATATTTCCATCTTTAATATACGATTTTTTATATATTATTTTTGTGAACATTCATTTTATTACGATTTTAAATACTATGCCATCAATCATTTCGATAATGAATTTTGAGCGATTATGTGAATGTTATCTTTACATGCGGGGAATGTTATTATGATCTTCAATTAATAAAACCATTAATTAGTTCTGCTGCATTTTGAATTCGCTTATTTAATGTATATGCTTAATTATTGTTCCTATTTTATCAAGTTCACTTATTCTGTGATATTTATTGAATAAATCAGCTAATTTAAATGAATAATTGTTATTTAATCAAAAATTCATTTGTAATGCAAATTGTTACTTTTTTTCTTAAATTAAAAATTAAATTTATTTGTTTTTTTTTTCTTAAATAAAAAAAATTTTCATCTTGCGATTAAGACGAGAATAAGAAAAAAAATCGTGTAAAATATTTATATTTGGACATCAAAGAGCAGAAAAAGTAGTTAATTTATTAGTAGTATATTTAGTTATTTTAGTAGTTAATTTATTAGTAGTATATTAGTAGTATATTTAAAAATAGATAAAATATTTCAAAATTCCAAAACTCTTCAAATACAGTATGCATGCATGAGAGCAAATGGCAAACCAATGTCATAAAAATAATGCCGGCTAAAATATTTTGATAATATATTAGTTATGAGAAGATCGTAATTATTAAATGCTTGCGTTACTTTATAATAAGAAACATTATAAATCATTAATTTTTTATTTTATATTTATTCTTTATAAATAAGCGAAGAATGCGGGAATATTTCTTACGCTGTATAAATTTAAATTACTTAATAGGGGTTTTCTTATATTCCCCTCGTAAATTTTACGAGACATAAAGAATAATTTATTGAAAACTTCATAAATGAATAATTTTTTATTTATTAAAAATATACAAAAATACAATTTTTCTTTAGTACTGCTGTTCATTTTAACTTGAAATATTATAAGAACTTTACATTATTTTATGTATTCATCTTCAAGAGTTAGCACATTTTTTGTCTTTCTTTAAAATTTTTATTGTCTTATGGAAATATAATTGGCTATCGAGAATATAACATGAATTAATTTGTTTTTTTTACCAACTTTAAATTTTTGTTTTTAAAACTAAATGTCAAATATAAATTACATTAAAATTTATTGACTATAGGCTATAAAACTCCGACGTAGAAAGTGACAAAAATACATTTTGAACAGTCGACTTTTGAGCTTAGAAACAATTTATTAAGAAATGTCTTTCCAAACAATAATCCCTTGCTGATTATTTACAGTTACAGTAACTTAGCATAAGCTTTATGCAAATAAAAGATTTTTTTCTATTAGTCTTTTGTGAATTTCGTTATTAAAACTGAATACCTAACAAATATAAATAATAATACATCTGTTTACTTCAACATAATCACTCTACCAGTTAGGAAAAGCTAAATAAATAATTTGACTATATTGTTTTCATCATGGATATTAACAAGGAATGTAGCTTGGTAATCATCAGTTTGTTAATCCTGTTCAATTGAAACTATTTAACAATGGTAAAAAAAATTTAAAAGTTTAAATGTAATTTCGAAATAAACTGGATTCTATTAAATGACAATTCAAGTCAAGTATTAACTTTCCATAAAATTAATTTGAAGTACAATCTGATAAAGCTGTAGTATATCTTATTCATTTAATAAATATTTAAATGTAAAACAATGATGCACTAACTAAAAATTTAATTTTTTAAATGTTTGAAACAAACCGTATTTATAAAAATGCAAATATAGCAAAATATTAACTTTTTAAAGTATGTAAAAGCACGTATTTAATGTAATTTGTATTGTAATATGACAAAATATTGCTGTTTCTTATTTTTTAATAACTAATATGGGGTATATTCATCTAAATTTAAAATAACAGCCTTTTCGATGTGACGCATTAATTTAATACTTAATATTTAAAGACAGAGAATAAATTAATTTAAATTCCATTCAGCCCGACAAAATCTTTCATTGTTGAAATTCGATCTCACATTCCCGTTCAGAAGGATGGTTGCTTACTCTTTTATTTGGATATGTGCCTGATTAGAAAGAAGGTAACTGATAAAATATGTTCCCGCAGTCTTTTATTTAAAAGTTCCTCTGGTGATATTTCGAAGCGAAATTGGTAATTTGCTGCATTATAATGAGTACTTTAAAAAATTTCATTCCCTGTAATCTTTATCAGAAGCAGAACCTTTAATAAGTTCTTTTATCGGGAACCCCGCTAGATTGCTTTCTGCCCTTCCTCCTCTTAATTCATGACATTTTGATTCAAGGAAAAACGATAAAATCTCGATATTTCTGGAGGCCATTTCTCTTGGAAATTCTTTATCGGACTAATTTTGATTCAAATGAGTAGATTTTTTTTTATATTAGTGTGGTATAAATACTATACTATGCAGGTAAAAGAAAAAAGAAGAAATGTCTCGAAAACATATACGAACTTCCACTAGAAAGAATAATTTTGAAATTTCAGATAAAGAACTTACTCATCACAACAGAATGAAATCTAATTACTATGCACATTTTTGGTGCTTCCAAATACTTTGTAACAAATCTTTTATTCAAATTTTTGTTTAAAAGTAGCACGGTAACTATCAGAATTTCCCCTAAAGCCAAGTTTTCTTCTTTTTTTTAGTTAGTATAAGTAATATGCATATAATACTTATATTAGGTTCCTGAAAAGGCCACCTAATTCAAACATGTTTTATACGAGATAATAAACTAATGTGAATTAGGATTTTAAAGATTGGGAAAACGTATTATTTTGTTTTTTATAATAAAGAGAACAAAATAACAATGTTGTAATAACGAGAATAAATAATATAATAAAGAATTGGAGCAAATATTATTGCGTTTTATAATAAAGAGAACACTCTTTATTTAAATCTTCTAGTCAAAAGTATAATATTTAAGTATATTTAACAAGGTTTCTTCATTAATTTTACAGTGAATTCAATTAATAACAATTTTTTTGAGAAAAAAATCATCATTCGCTAATAATTTTTTCAAAACATAATAGAATACGAAAAGTGTGTTAGTGATAAATTGGTGTCATTCTTAAAAATTTATATTTAGGGGTAACAAGATTACAAATTTTAGCTAGAATTGTTTTAATATCCGTATACATTGAAGAAATTTACTTCGGGATAGCTACAAAACTTTTGTTAAAATTTTATAATTCTCATATATCTCTTCATCATTCTTAACTTGGGTTATATTCTATTCTTTATAAAAATGTATCATCATTCTTGATAGTTGCTTTTAATTAATAGATCGCCATAAATCCGGTATCCTGACATAGAATAGTGCGTCTTAACCAAGACCTGGGAGTCCGATTTTCGAGTCCTGGTTCGGGCATGGTGGTTCTTCTATATACTATCTGTGAGGTGTCTGAATGTGCCCTCTTATAAAAAGGGTTTGTGCATGTGAATGTTACGCAGAAAACAGCTAAGTCACACTTCTGTAAGGGTGTTTTTTTGCAGATAAGTTAATATTATAAAATTTAATCTTATATAATCTTAATTAATGCGCATCTAATTTAATTCTGAATTAAGGATAATTTTTAGAACTCATTTTGGAAATCAAATTCCATAATTACATATATTCCTCTATGTAAAATTTTTTGAAATGATTTGAATATATATATTTGTTATGATTGAAATAACTATTTGATTTATAACAGGGATATCATACATAAGGATCTCAAAAGTTATAATTTCTGTTAATATTTCTAATTCGAAAAAAATTAGTTCATTTTCGTGTATGTGGGAATCCAACCAAATCTTTCAAAAAATGTTACTCTTCAGATAACGGGGATTTCAGTGGTTATGTCTCTATTTTTTTCTCACAACTAAGATCAAAATAATGGAAGCGAAGGATTAAAAGATTTCTTAAAAAATAAAAGAATTTATTTAAAGTTAAAGGGAAAAAGTTTACAAGGGGGAGTATTTAAAGGGAAATAGGTTGAAATATGAAAGAAACAGAACGTTAGATAATTCCCTCTGAGAAGACGTTTGAAATCTAAAAAAAGTGTATTATGTGACTGAAACAACTTACCGCGTAGTTAGCGAATGCGCGAAAGTACAAAAACGTGTTTATCGAACAGGTATTAGTGGATCATTGGCCGAATATTAATTTTGTCGGTGTTTCGAAAGCTCGACAGATGGCGTTGGTCTCGGATGCTATATTAATTAAAATTATCCTCCTCTGGGAAATGATCTAACCTTTTACGATTCCTGCTTTAAATCATGTCCTATAATGGGACAACAGAATCAAATGATGGCAAAACAAAATAGTTCCCTGGAATATCCTACATATATAAAAAAGAATCCGGAATATATATCCGGACATTGTTAGACATTTTCTCATTTTCATTTCTTATCAGAATATAGTGAAATAAAAAACATTTAAACATTAGAGAAACAAAACAAATTCACTTACATTAAATCAAACAATTTAGCGGAAACACAAAATGTTATCAAACATAGAACCTGACGGAAAAAATACGTGTTTTTCTTTCACAGGCAAAATAAACATATGGAAAATATTTTAATCATCCAAGAATTCTATCTCGAAATTTTGTCTAATACCCGAGTTCCAGAAATTCCTGTATTATAGCATTCTGAATTAACAATTAATTGATTCTCGTTTGTGTGCAAACTAATATTTCATTAATTAATTCAATTTTCTTAATAAACATCTACGCTAAAGTAAAAAAGAGAAAAAGGGAATTTGTTTTTAATAATAAAAAGGGTCAAAAGTCTTTAAGTATCGATATTAAAAAGAAATTTAAAATATAGTAAAATATCAAAAAATAAAGATTGCTTACTATAGTTTTAGATTATTACATAAAAGCATTTAAACAAATATTTTAATTTTAAATGATGACATTTTGATTCCAAAATCTGACTAATGGAAGGTAAAATGTCAGATTGTTTCAAAGTTTTTTAAGATATTCGAAAGGCATATTGTTCTATTTAGTCATTTAAATGATAACATCTAGCGTCTCAGAACTAGAACGCTAGATGTTAATAGCTTCGAATGTGTCCTGATTAGCGCTTATTCGTGTTATTGTTCTTATGATATATAAGTATAAGAATTACCAGTGGTATCGCTTCTCAAGCCTTTGAAATAAACAAAAAATCTAATTATATTCTATTATCTCTGAGATTATAATATTCCTTTTAACTGTTTTCTTAGTTTCAGATTGTTTCTGTTTATTGTAATAGATAAGTTATTTTTCACAAAAACTTTATATTTTCCCCAAAATTATATATATTTTTAAAAAACTAAATTATATTATGCTATACAGTCTTAAAGCAGATTATATCATATATTACTAAATGTCTTCAATTCTGAGAGCATTAAGTATTCTTCACATTGACTAAACATTTTCTGAATACATCATCCTAATTAATCTAGGAACTAATTAAACTACAGCTGGATCGTGGATAAGTTACTCAGACATAAGCCAATCGGGAAATAAATAACTGCTCTTAAGTCGAAATATTCAGCATTACACAATGCTGCAGATATTATGAGTGAGTCGAAACAAAAGATAAGTCTTTTAATTTAAACGTAAATAAATCATGCCTTTATCATACAAGAATTGATTATTTTTATCATGTATTTAAATCTTGGTCTTAATTAATGAATTAGATTTAATTTTTAATCCCTACAACAATCGATTAAGGTCATTCTAATAGGATGTTAGATTCTTATTAAAAAGATGTAAAATTTCTTGAGAAAATTTTTATCTTGTAAGTTTTCAGTACCTCTATTCAAATTAAGTAGGATAATTTTCATAATTATAACAAAAATGCAAGAATCTCAGATAAAAATCGGGCAGCGCAGAAATTGAATATAAAATATTTCCTAAATTTACATATTTTTATATTCATGTTAAATGCATGTTTTATTAAACATTAAAATAATTTTAAGACACAGAAGAGTTTAATTTTCCAAGTATATACTTCCAATAATTTATATAAATTTTATATATCTAATTCATTTTTATAAGTCAGCTAATTTAATAGACGTTCACAATAGTTGACCAAAACATGTTCCTTTTTGCGTGATATTTGGCATGTTTCCTACTCTTAGATATAAAAATATACACAAATTATTACCATACATTTTTTGTTATTCGAATTTAAACTTGTTCATATTAATGTTTATAACTGATATGTTGATGTATTTCTCTTTTTTGTTTAATAGCTAAGAGCGAAAAGAAAGTTGTCCGAGAATGCAGTTTTTTTAACAACTGGTCTTTAAGATTTTGAAAATAACTTTAACAATTAATGTGTTTTTAATACATAGAATGTATACCATTTTACCCCATTTCTTTCTTAATAACAAGTATTTTATCCTCCAACAGCTCTTAATTAATATTCTTGACATTTTTGAATTTCGGATAATTGTAGCTTGATAGAAAATTTTAATTTCAAAACATTTGTGAAGTTTGTAAATGTGAGGTTTGTTACATGATTAAAATTGTGACCAAATTTCAAATTAAAACCAATTGCCATAATAGCTGCATATTTTCAAATAAATGCATTTAAATTTCTATGTTTATTCCAAGCTTATACCTATTGAATTATATAACTCTATTTTGAATAAATTAAGAAAATCTTTACCAAATATTCATTTTCAACGTGAATTCTGAAAAGGAGAAAAATAATTAGAAGCTCGTGAAGCAATTCTTATACATACTATTTATGAATACTGTGCATTTATATGAAAACAAAAATGGAAAAGAGAGGGTAATTAAATGTTTATAAATGAATATAATATTTAATTATTTTTTTAAATAACATTAAATTATTTTTTTAATATTAAAACTATTTTATCATAACTAAAATGGGAACTACAATAAGAATTAAATATTAATTTTATTCATTGGGCATAAGGGATGTAATTTTGCATAAATTAGGTCACGTGTTTGCAAATAGTTTGAATATCGGTTGGGGTTTTTAAAGAAAACTGAAAATAAGAAGAAACGATTCCATAATGTATTTTTATTGGCATGCTGTATATTTCATTTAAGAAGGAGGTTCTTAAACCATGGGAAATTAGTATGTCCTTTAGTAGTAATTATATGTTATTTTTTTAAGAAAATCGGTTTCATTCGAATCAATTTTTTTCAATTTGCTTAATATATTTTTAAATTGAATAACTTTTATTTCTTAATAACTAATTTTTTGAAAACCAATATTTCTGTGACGAAAATTAAGTTATTTTTTTTTTTTTCATTTATGAAAATTACCTGAAAGTGAAAAAAAATCGAAGAAATTTCTATAAAATATATAAAGCACCTTTTAACTTTTTTAACTGATTGCTACTTATGAACCTATTACCTTAAGCTAAAAAAAGATGCTAGTTTCGACTTTTAAAGTATCAATAATCCTAGCTTGTATATTTGTAGTTCAGTTTAATGTCTAATATAAGATATTTGACAAAGAATTTTATTGTATACTTTTATAAGTAAATTATATTCATGTTCATATTTTTAAGTGCTAAGCTTTTGAATGAATCATAATATGAGATGAACTAAACATTCTATATTTACAAACTTTAATTCCAATTATTGGAACATTAGGTCTCAAAGCAGAAGGAAGTCAACCGTAGTTCAGTAAATATCTGATCAATTGACTAGCAGAGCTCCAATTATTTTGCAGGCATTCAACTATTTTATTACCATCTGTATAGTTAGGAAACAATTGGTAATCTTTACTTTGAGTATGATAAAAAGACATATAGAGATAATGAAGCATGTATATAAAGAACTGTGTGTTCACATTGATTTTTTTCAATACATCCTCTTCATTGTTGTAGACTTTTACTTTAAATAACACAATACACAAAAAAGTTTATCAGTTTATATTTGTGTCCTAAAAGGAATTAAATAAAAAAATTCGGGACCTAAGCTATACAAGTTAACTAAAATATTAGATCAACTCTTAGTAAGCCATTTAGCAATTGAAAATAAAGCATATATTCTTAGTATAGGCGACGTAATAAACATTTCTTTATTTAATATAGAAAATTAAAAATGTACCTTTAAATAAGGAAAGGAATTTACGTAACTGAAAACAAGTGGCGAATTTTAATGTTATTTTTCTTTCCACTGCATCGAAGCGAATGAATAAATATGGACTTTAGAAGCACACAAAACAAATTTTTGTTTGGTGATGTTAGTGTATACAAAAGAGAATGAAAAGTTAATGGGACATTTGAGAAAATATGCATTCATTCTTAGGCTAGAAAGCTGAAAATTACAATATTTTTCCTTATAACTACCTTGCATTTCAACACACTTTTCCAAAAGTTTCATTTTTTTATTCCGTCGGAAAAAAAAGGTTTTCGGTTGTATCTATGATCAATTTTGCACCTCATCATTGACTTCTACATTGGTAGAAGATTTCCTTCCCCTTAGAGTATTCTTCAATGAACAAAATATATGAAAAATCGCTTGGAGCCAAATCTGAACTGTACATTGGATGTTCCAGTACTTCAAATCCCAACTGTTTTATTGTTTCGATATTCCTGTGGGTAGAATATGACGGAGCGTTATCTGGCTGCAGTAATATACATTTTCTCAGTTTTTCACTACTTTTGGATCTGATTAGAATTTTCTATTTAATCCGCAATACATAACAATAGTTTCGCCTCTTGGGTTGAAACGAACGGCAACTAGGAATTCCATGTCCTAGAACAGTGTTAATATAATCTAAAAAGTTGATGGTTGACGTTTAAATTTCTTAACTACTGGTAATGATGAGTGTTGCATTTGACAAATAATAGCCTTCGATTCAGGTTTAATCCCTTCTGCAAACAAAAACTGAATCACCGCCCTTATTTCCTTCTTGGTACAGAGCGACATTGGATCTGCCATACATAACCTTTTGCTACACTCCAGTGACTAACGATGGAATAAGAGTGACAAGTCGCACAGATGTGTTGTCGACTGCGCTAATTCAACACAGTGTTATCAAATGCTGGAAAGAGAAACTGCTAGAATCAATTTATCTTTTAACTTACCCTTATGTACAATTTTCTTTATCAGGCATACAGAAGATCTAGATTGCATTTAAGTAATATTGCGTACACAAATTTCTGTTCAGAAACTGATAATTTTTTCCATTTGGCCATTTAACGCCACTACAGTAAGTAAGTTGGTTTGTGACGATGTACAGGGTATATACCTTCTACTCTTTCAGAAATTTACTTGATTTTGATAAAAATGCTTAAAATACCTCATTTATTATTATAATAATATGCCAAATACAATTCTAAGCAGGAATATGTGAAAATTGCAAAATTTAATAAGTTTTAAAGCTATTTAAAAGCTATATATTTATATATATATACATAATGACGTCAATGGTTATTAAAACACTACATATATTATAATTATTATGGTTAACATGTTTTTGCCATAATTCATGTATGTGATTTAGACCACTGTCTAATAAGATGCTACTTTGCCATCTCTTAGATGTAGTAGAGAATGGAATATTTAATTCGATACTAAATAGAAATCACAAGATGTTAAATAGGAACAAAGTGTTAAAACAAGAAGATATAAACGTAGAACGGATTTACTCATGCCAAATACGGCGCCCCTGAATATAGGTAGAATGGAAGTCTACGTATCACATTTGATATATTAGATTGCCTTTTCCCGGATTCCTGGCCTAAAAGCAGAGCGTCTTTCCGTGATCTGGGTTTCCCGGGTTCGAGTATTGTTGCTTTTCGTCCTCAACACTGAAAGTGGTCAACGCAGGCCTCAGTGCAACCTGTTCCATACGAGGTGTGTTCCGTCATGGGAGGGGAGGAACTTGATCCCAAATACTCAATATACATATCCTAGAAACCAGATTCCTCCAGTGTACTGGAAGCTCTTTTTTGTTATATTAAAAGATCTGTAGGTTTGCTCTTTATCCCTATACATCGTCGTCCTTGAGATGCATGAATCAGAACCATAAGGTATATTTATTATTGATTTTAAATCCCTTAAAAAATAGATAGAATAAAGTGTCAATGTTTTTTTTTTTTCATTTTTTTTATTTGTTTGTTGCGCTCAGACCTACACATAGCCAGATATAGTTTTCTTGTGACTATTGTTTCACTACTCTTCTATACTTATAAGAAAGCTATTTGCCACCCTTATAATTTAAGAGAAAAAGGAATCTTCTAACAACAGTTTCGAGTTTATTTTATTTTGTATCAGAATAAATATGCTTTTTAAATCTTAATTTTTATCTGAATAACTATACTTTTTAAATCTTATTTTTTATCTGAATAAAGATACTTTTTAAATCTTATTTTTTATCTGAATAAAGATACTTTTAAATATAAACTTCAATATAGATTAAACTTCATATCAACTTTATAGTTCTTAAGTACAATGTATTAAATTTTACAAGATTTTGAACGACAAAAAATCTTTAATATTCTTTTTATTAGAAACGCTATTGCAAAACCTTGCATATAATCTCTGCAACTCAAAATAAAACGACTTTGATTATTAAAATCAATGAAATAGATAAAAAATATGAAAGATCCTTTTTTTTTCTAAATTTGAAATAACAAAATGAAATTGCTCTTAAAAATTACCCTTACAGGCTTAATAACGAATGATATTATAATAGCATTAGAAAAATTATTTAAAATAATTAAACCAGCTAAAAAAACCCGTATATTAATTAATATAATATCGCAAATATATAAAATGTAATCATTTAAGCACTTAAAATTTAAGTACTTAAGAATAACACACGAAAAAAAACAATTAGTATCTTATTAACAAGTATTAACTAACATTAAATGAGGAACAATGGTGAATACTGAAGATATATTTTAATTGGCTTCATTCATTACTTTATCTTAGATAAAATTTATATTTCTGGAGACTAATTATGCTGCGTTATTCACAGAAAACAATGTAACATCTTTAAATAAAAAGATAAAAAATTGAATCATTAAAATATTTGATGACAATAAAATTAACAACACTCACTATCTTTTTTTCATTCTGATTTTAGATTTTAAAAAACAATGCACTTGTAAAGAAATTTTTTTTATTCAATACCGATGTTATCTCCCTATTGTAATATTCCTCCAGGTACTTCACTGAATCCCCCATTTCCTATTTGTCTTGATACTAATTAGGAAATCTACACTCTAGAGAATAGGATTTCATTAATCCCCCCTCCCCCGATCTCCAGCTTTATAATGACGAGTGTACCAGCTCAAATTCTCTCATTAAGTAGAGAAACTAAGTTACCTGCCGGTCCAACATGTGTGAGACTGTATATATCAATAGGTGGAAGTCTCACTGTTATTAGCTCACTCTTTTCACCTATTGAACTCTTTTAGAAAATGATCGGTTCAATTTCCCTTTGTTTTCATGTGTTTCCTTTAGATTTTCTTGTTTTTTGTTGATTACCAGGTGCATCGTTGATTTCCTTTAATTGATCTTTATCAGATGTTCTTATTTTTGAAACGAGCTGACAACAGAAAACAATTAAGCCTTCATTTCACTCATTGTCTACAGCTTGCTTGGTTGCCTCCTTTGCAAGCTTTCTTCATTTAAATTAACTGAAATGAAACGACGGCAAGAAAAAAAGCACGTAAAAATACAAAAGAATGAAGGAGAAAAAACTAGATTCGTGTTTCAGTTATTTGTACCAAGGCATTGCTTCGGAAGGTTCCTTTTGAAAACGGTCGATGAAAGGCTTACGCATCCGTTGGGGCATCATTTAAATTATTAATTGGTTTAATTACTTATGTTTTACACGGATTGAGAAACGTTTTTTATTGTAATTAACAACACTGCCGAAGGAAGAAAGGCTTTTCAAGATTTTAAAAAATAAAAATGAGTGTATCCTTACGTAATTAGATTCTGCTTGTGGCAATATTGCACTTTTTGTTTAATGTTGTTTAGAGTGAGTTTTTTAATAAAAAGTTAAACCACAGAGACATCATAAAGTGAATTTTCTGACTTAAGAAGGCTATTTTGGACAGATGAATATTTTTCACGTTGCATTTATTTAAAAGATTTCAAAGTTTTCTTATGACAAGCGAAATTCGACTATTTTTTCCGCCACTTTTTTCCTTTCATGTTAAAATTAAACAAGTATTTTTTTTTGTTGTGAATAACGAAAAGCCAGATATTTAGAAATTCTTTATCAACAGTTTTTAGAATGCAGTTGGAATTTACAAAAATAAAAAGAGAGAGAGAAAAAAAATTCACTTTAATCAGTTTTAGAAAGCAGAGTATGTTTTTTTAAACTAATAAGTAGAAAAATTCTTTTTAGCTTTTTCCAATTTTTAGAAATATGTGAAAAATATTTAAAAACTTAGAATAAACTAATAACTCATTATGTATACTTTGCTCAAAGTAAAAAAAGATGCAACAAGGATATATGATTGACTATCGTAACATTTATAGTAATGTAAAATATCTAATAAAAATAATGAAGTAATTGCAAATAAAGAAAAATAAAGGTAACTCAGCAGTTTTTTTTTCTTTTTTTCTTTTTCTTTTTGCTTTAATTACTTCATGTTGTTTCTTCCGTGACATTGAGAAGTTGGTATTTATTTAAAATTAAAAAAAATGGTGCCATTTTTTTTAATTTACTACACTTTTTAAGCTAAATGATTTTAACATTAAGAGTTACCATGGTTGTTGGATTTTATTAATGACTTATATTCAGAATTTCAAAATATTAAAGAAAAAAATTCATAACCCTTTTTCTGCTAAATACTATGTAATATTATTTTGCAGTATTTGAAAGATTATCATATGTTGTGAAGCAGGAACGGAAATTATTTTTTAAAATTCAGAAATGAAAATATGATATTATAGTTTTATCTGAAGTTTATAGAGCATTTTTGTTATTATTATTAAAACTATCACATGCTTATTAAATTCCTTTTTTTTTATTTTAATAAAGTAGTATCTATTAAATGCTATTCATTTAATGTAAAATTAAAGATATATATGCCTCCTGAAAATAAATGTTAGCCGTTTGTACAAACTTATTTTGAAATGAAACGGTAACAATCACGTTATCATCCTTATGTGACTACCACAACTTAAGATTTGAATTCTATCACGATAATATGAATTGGCAATATTCGATATGAATTATTTATTATTTTGGAATTTTTATTTAAAAATTAATAATCACTATCTCGTGAAACAATTCAATTTTTTTTATGAAAATCATTCATTTGTTCTGAAATTCATTCAAGTATAAAAATAGACACGCACTTTTGTCACAGCACAGTAGAAATGACATCCGTATTTATGTTTATTGTGAGACTAGATTTCAATTTCATGTAACCGAATTGTAATCATCAGATAAATAAAAGTCTTTGCCGTCTGAAAAAAATCAAATAGAAAGAAGTAACTAGAAAACTGGTTCTATGAAAAGCGTGAAATATTTTATCTTTTAGGGGCTAGTAACAAAAATGATGTATGAAAATAAACTGCTACAAAAAATAAGGTTAAATTCTGGTATAGATTCTAGAGATATGTATTTATAAATACAAGGTTTTTATACGAGGAGTATCTATTAGAAGTAATTTTTATTAGAAATAAGAATTAAGCAGATTTGTTACTCATGTAAAGAGATAATAAAAATTTCGATAGATTATAAATTAGATTATATATAGATTAATATTAATTATAAATAGATTTAAAATTAATTTAAATGCAAATTATTAAAATCTATGCAGAATTGTTATAATATATTTTACAATTAATATTTTTGGCTGTGTGCTCTGAATCAATCGTACATAAGATCCATCCTTAATGTACAGAAATACTTGAATTTTTTATCTTCTTCACATAAATAAATGAATTTATATTTTAATGGGAGCATGAATTTTAAATAGTTTTGTGTGTGAATTTTTTAATTTTTTGAGCACATTGCATTAAAAGAAGAAAAAAAATTGGATTTTTAAAACTCAAAATATAAAGTAAATATAACAATTGGTTGATATTATTGCAAACATTCATAGTATGTTTTATTATCACATATACAAATGTTTAATTGCTCAAAGATCAATTAACAAAATGCGCCAGTCAATAAGTTCAGTCGTAAGCATTTGTTATCGTGCAAAGGATAAGAGCAGAAAATATACTGAAACTCAAAACAAACATTTTCTTCTCAGAAAAATAAATGGAATGCAAATGCACAGAAGTCAAAAAAGATGTTTCTTTTCAGAATAATAAAAGGAATACAAATGCCCAGAAGGCCCAAAATATGTTATTTTAAAGAAGAATAAAGGGAATAAAAACGTACAGAAGCCACAAAAGATATTTATAATTGCTCCCAGAAGTACTTAAACTTTTCTGCTATGGTAAAATTATTAAAAAAAAAGTATTTATTGTAGATATTCTGTTAAATTGGGACTCAACAGCAGCTATGAAGATGAGCTTAAAATTGTCTTTGTCCCTGTCTATGGGAACTTATAACAAAGCTTTAAGTAATCTCAAAAGATTTGATTATGCAAAGCAAGTTAAATCCAAAGATTATGTCGACCAATATATTGTGCAATCTATCAGGTTCTTCAAGCCTTTAATGCACTGCCTAAAATAGGTAGATGTAGCTTGTACTTTAACAATATTAAGCACTACACTTACGTACAAATCGCACAAAATTAGTATAAAAATTCTTTTCTCCGAAACAATATATAATCAGTACCTCCAATCATTTAGAAACTGAAGAATGAGTATGACTTTTTTAGTCTCAAACATTAAAGAATCACATATTCACCGTTAGTGTTTGGTTGCATAGTTTTAGAGTTCATGGATTCAGATGTGCAGCATGAAATAAAGTTGCTTTCTCTGAATATGATGAATAAAAAGATTATCAAATGTTTTCGATTTCTTTGATGGCATCTGTATTTTCGTTTGTTTAGAGGATATAGAATTATACTAGATCTAACAGAAAAGATATTCATTGAAGAATTATCTTAGTTAATAAATATGCTTCGTGAAAAGTGTTTTTATAAAAAATTTAAAAAAAGTATAATAAATTTAATGTTAAATATATTACTTATTCTTTATAATACAGTACTTATTATTATTCTAAATATATCACTTATTGGGTTTTTCTTTCATCATATTGCAAGTGGAATGAAATGAAAAGAACATATCATGGAATAGTTTTTAATTTCTTACTGTAAAATTTCGTTTAATGTAATTTTTGATTTCTTTCTAATTTTCTGAATGAGACAAGAATTACGGGATTAAATGTATGGAATAAAAAGTTTGTATTAAAACTATGATAATATATGTATATAATTATCATGAATGAATGAATTAGATTAAATAGAAGTACATTAGAAGTACATTAAAATATATTTGTTTGTTATTCATTTTATGCTTTTAAATGCTGTGCATAACTTGATATATTATTTGAAACTGATAGGAAAGGTCTTCTATAGTTCAATAAAATGTGAATGTTATGAATTAAATAAATATTAAATAGGTGGAACTCAATTGAATAAGCCGGATTAAGCAGATAGAATAGATTTTAAATAGACTAATAAAATGATTTGCACAATTTAAGTTTAAGCTGTTCAATAATTCATATTTGTCTATCTACTATTCTTACCTTCTTTAAATTCGTTTTAAATAATTTATGAAAAATATTTAATAGCCTTTCATATAAGGTGTTTCTCTGAAAATATTATTCAATAATACATTTGGAATCTTGTAAAATATTGGATACTGATAAAGGAATTTTGTGTTTACGTTTTTTTAAACCTTAAATGAATATGTTAAGTCTTGATTTCTGATTGTTTCCTTTAATTTTCACTTTGTATATATATATATATATATATATATATATAATATAATATAATATGTTCCTCCTAAATTTATCATTTCGGTTGATATTTAGATTTCGAGAAGAAGAAAAAGAAGAAAATATTTTACAAAAGAATTTTAATATAAAAATCCTTGTTTTACTCATTCTAATCAAGAACTTATTCCTAAATTAAATAACTTTTGTTCAAAAATAAAATAAAGCAGCTGTACAATCTATGTTACATTCTTGAAATACCTTTAGAGATTCATCTGCGTATGTTGACATTAAAAATATTCTCATAGGCTTCTAAACAATTCAACATATTCTGTTGAAAAACACCACCTGAATTCCTTAAAAACAATATCTAGATATCCGGGAAGAAAAGATAGAGCTATTGCTAACTCTAGTCACCTAATTAACCCAACTGTTGGAAAGAGCGAGCACTTTTAAAATGATACAAAAGAGAATAAATATAGAAAGATAGTGTTGAGCCTGTGAATTTTTTTCTTATTATTTAATCACCTCATTGCTTAGAATAAAGCTGGGAAACGCGTCCGCAAAGAAATAATTGTGCTTCTACTACTGGTATGTGGCTAGATTCTTGATAAAATGGAGATAAAGTGCCTTAATTACGCAAATAATAAGCATCATATAATTACCAAAAGAATCCGCCACGTCGCCTTTATCTTTCAGTTGAGAGCGTTTCCAAAGCTCACTATTTACACTTTTTAGAACTGTTAAGTCTGATATTTATTCTTTTCCATGTGAGATATGAAACTCTCTCCGAGCATGGATCCTTGAAATTAAGCAGGACTTATAAATTAAATTCCTGTTCTTTCTCTATCTTGAAAACAGTTTTTTTATAAAGAAACGAAATCAGGATTTCCTTTGACAAGCATTTATTAAAAAAAAATAAAAATTAAGAGTAATGTAATTGGGAGATGTGGTGTAGAATGATAAGGCAGTTTAAAGTTTGAATGAAATAAATAATTTAGAATTTGGTTTAGTTTAGAATGAAATTTTTTATTCCAGTAAAAAATGTTGGTCCATATTACAAAATTGCATTAAACTACTACAAAAGTTTTTTCACAATACTTTCACCACAGAAGTAGATAAAAATATGGCGTCCTGGCCTATAGAGGAGCGAATCTTCCTAGTGATGTGGGCATCCCGAGTTCGTGTCTGGGTTCGGGCATGTTTGTTCTTTACCCTGTGTTTTGCTTGCCAGCCCCCTTGTAAAAAGGGGTTGTAGAAGTGAGTGTGTGAGTGTCACCTTCTTATGAGGTAAAGTCAGATTTCTGCCCTCGGGTGCTGAGGGATCTTTACCCTCCGAAGCTATTGCTACCGATCTCTTGTTTTAATTTGAATTGATGTTCGATCCAAGGAAGATAAGCAACAAAAACAACAGCAATAGATAAAAAATTTGCGTCAAAATGATGCTGCTGATGAAATCTCGAAATTCTACATATTAAGTATTACCAGGTCAAATGATACGAAATTTTAACGACATGTATATATTTTTTAACTATTGCACTCACTATTAATTAAAAGAAACAGTATAAAAAATCTTACAAAAATTTTAATAAAGGTGCAGAGTTTTCACGATAAATTTCTTTTCAGTTCCTAACAACCAAAAGACGCATGTAGTGAGATCAAGTTAGCGAGCAGGCTTTGCTGCCACGAAATGATATATGTCACTTATTTATCAGGGAAAATTTGTCACCGAAGATGCCAAACCACTTTTATTATAAAGAGGATTGCTCTATTTTGCATACACATTGTATTTTGAATATATCTCCTTGATATAAAATCCAGTAACACATACTAGCATGTCATATTACCATTACCAACCAGTTCAGTCACGAAACTGGCTTAAAAGCCCTGTCACTATTTCAATGAATTCAAGTCATTGTTACTGATGTGCGCACTTCAAAAAAACCTATGATCTGAGGATTCTTAGGACCTATCATAGATTTCCTGTCATCTTTTATCTTCTGGATCATTTCATTCTTTAATAAGCTGGTGATGTAGAATTATTACTATCTTATTTTGATTTTTTCAAATTCTGTATTACGCTGCACAATAATTCGGCACAATTTCGAAAAATATTTTATTTATTGTTAATAAATTATGAGGATTAGGTCTGAAAGATTTATTAACCAATTTTCTTGTCTTTTTTAATTCCTACTATTAGCTCACACACACTCTCTCTCTATATATATATATATAATATTAGTTGAAATTTTCAATCGTTAATAAAATACTGTTTAGTCATCCCTTCAAGTTCAAGTAATTATTTTAACGCTTGTAGTCGATGATATTTGAGGTTAATAAAGTTTTTTCAAATATTAATTCATTAATTTTTTATTAATTAACTAAAAACTAATATTCTTGCCTTTATAGTAGTTCTTTAGAGTATTTGTAATTGTTAGGTAGGAATAGCTTGGTTGGTAGGGCGTTGGATTTGTATATCTTGTGCTGCTGGTTCGTATCTGGTCGCAGAGTTCTCCATGTCGAGAGTTGCACCGTTGGGGATGCTGAATCAAGGGTGATCGTTATTCAGGTGTTCAGGGGTCCATACCGTCAGAAGCTACTGCACCCCTCCTTCGATTGTAAAGCAGAACACGAGAACAATAATTGTAATTATTTAATAAAAAGTAACAAAAAAATCCTAACTTCCTAAATTTTTCTTAATATCCAAAGTAAGAATTGATTTAAAAAAGGCTTTTTACAGTACTTGTTTATTAATAGAATTCCTGCGATAAACATAAAAAGGGAATTTAATTTGAGGGACTCTGTATTTCTACAGAAGTTTGGTTGAGGTAAATTATATGTAGTTGTGATGTGCTCGCCGCGTCTTCAATTAGAATATTGAAGCAAGTTCAGTTTCATCAAATATTTACCATACCAATGAAATGTCCACTTATTTTGTTTCTCTTTTGGCTTCTATCAAAAATTAAAAATCTGGAATATGCTGAAGTATTGTCGGTTTTAAATTACACTAAAATAAAATATTCATCTGCTGATGTGGCGCTGTAATTTAGGAAGGGAATTCCCTGTGGTGATATTTTCGTCCTGTTGTAGGAAATTAAAATTTCCTTATCCCTTACAAAAAAAATTCCTGCATAACTTCAGAAAATAACGATAATCCTTAATGAAAAATTGAAATTAATTATCAGGTTATATAATACAGCAGTATAAAGAACGTTTTAATGTAAACACGAAATTTTCAAGCAATATGATGGATAAAACATTTTTTGCATATTCATACATTTGGGGGGTTACTTCGTTATATATATGAGAGCTTCAAAGAAAACAGCATTAAAATATTTAACGCCATGTAATAATATGACACCGAGTTTTATAGAAAATCAGCAATATTAGAATTATCATTCAGGATTACAAAATTTAAGAGCATATTATATGTACAATAATTACTTAAATCTTTATATAAAAGAAGAAATATATAATAATAATGATAAATTATTAAACGTTTAGAAATGCTTCAGTATTACTCTACAGTAATTTAATATTTTAGCATGATAGTTTTATATTTTTGGATCCGTAGGGGAATTGTTAATACTATTCAATTGAGCATTAATTAATCTTTGCGACAAAACTCCCTATCTGAAATAAACTAAAGCAACAAATGTATCGACAAGCAATAAGATTCTATTCTAATGAGAATTAAATCAAAAAATTTTTTTAAAAATTCCTGATTCTATACTTATGTCTCTCAAGAAAAGGAATTGTTTTGTTCTGATAAAACAAGATTTGAGATCACAACGAACGATGTAAAATAAAAAGTAAAGAATGCGTTGAAAAGAATTTCTGAAACAGATTGTTAAAGATTTTTTATACTTCTATTTACTGTTGTTTTGATTCCATGAATGAGTATTATTCTTTGAGTGATGCATTGCTTTATACAAATTTAAGAACTTCTAATTACTCAAAGAGCAAAACACTAGTGGTATAAAAAGAAATAAAACTGTAGGATTAACGGGTGAAAAATAAATTCTTTTTAACTACCTTTTGTTAATGTTAAATACAAATATTTATTGCAATGGGGCAAATAAATACAATTCATTAAGTTTTTTTTTTTGGGGGGGGGGGTTAAACATTGATAAAGAGACAACAGTTTCAGCTTTTCTGTGAAATTGTCGAAACAAATAATATGTGAAAAATACAAAACCCCTCTTTTACAAATGAATGAGGACCTTATATGTTGTTGTTTCTTATGACACTTGCCAGAGACAAGCTCGTTGAGGTAGTCATGAATTTAAGGCGAGTGAGCGTCTCTGGTATTATAGTAGCGCCAACTGGGCCCAAGAGTACGACTTCTGCTACTCACTCAACATATTTGCTTGCACAGCCCCTTTTTATAGGGGGGTACATCCCCACACTTTACAGATAGCACAGAAAAACAACAATGCCCGAACCCGGGAGGCCTATTCAAGGGGAAGATTCGCTATCCCTATACCAGGACGCTGGCAAACCTTATATTTATAGTAGAGATTGTATTTTTCTTACTTTCAGTACTAATTATAGGCCATTATAATAAATCAGAAACATTAGTGTCTTTTTTTTCATGTTCATGATTTTCTGAGCTCATTTTCTACAAATGTCTATGGAAATTATTTACTTATAGATACACACTATGGCAAAACGAACTCATAAATATATTAATCTTAAAAAAGTATTACAAAGATCAATTTTTTCCTATCAAAATAGCCAAGGTTTTATAAGTCACTTGTTTATATAAATATTCGAGGAATGTTTAACATCACATCAATAATATCAAAATTTAATAATAAATCGAAAACATAAGCATCATTTTCTTGATAATCCTCTTCGTTTATGTAAAAAGATTACAAAATTATATCGATATATCGTAAAAACTATAGATGATATTTGTATCCCGATTTTCTGCGTCATTTCATAGTTTTTAAAAAATTTCTGTTATGATTACCGCTAATTACAAGGTACCGAATACTCTATTGAAAAAATGGCAATTTTTTTGGTTTCTCGAGAAATATTCACATGACATTCCTCTCTCTCTCTCTCTCTCTCTCTCTCTTTCTCTCTCTCTTGTTAAATTAACATATTAACTGCAAAATACTTATTTCTTTAGTTAAAAGTTTTCTTTTGGGTTTCTCTTACGCTTTGAAAAAAAATAGCAAGTTATTTGAACATATCTAGGTACATTCAGTTGTGTTTGGGTTTATAATGATTTTTGATTTTTAAGTGGCATCTATGATATATTAAGAAAATATACTTTATTATTTGATTATTTTTGAAATATTTGAGTACAGAATGTTTTGTCTCAAATTCGATATATTTTTAACTCCCAATTAAAAAGTAGACCGGAAAGATGTATCCATCAAAATATATATAATTATTGATATATTCACTAAGGACTGAATGAGAAGCTTGGGAATAATTCATAGTCCTTTCAAGTTATGAGAGTTTTAGTGTACCAAAAATGGAGTTTTATGGAATTTTTCTCTTTTCAAAGCTTTAAAAATGCATGATTTTACAATGAGTCATAATTTTCCAAATATTTTGGTTCATTTTCCAAACACCATTGTAACTAATTGTATATCAAATTTCAGATTGACATTTTAAGTACTTTTTTATCAATCATATTTAAAAAAGGAAAATATTTGCAGAAAATTATTTATAAAAAGGAAAATATTTAGAAAATGAGTTGTTTATAATTTTCAAAATAACTTTTCTTTGAATGGTAAGTTATTTTTCTTTTTATTGATCGTAAATTATCTTTTTTTGTACTTAAAAAAATTTCTTCGGTTTTTCTCCACTCTAAGGCGTTTTTATTGTGATACAGTTAATACTCTATAACAGTGTCTTTAGATAGTGTCTGCTTATTTTAATATTTCTTCAGTTTTTGAGTTTCAAGATGAGAGTTAACAACTTAAAGATAGTTCTTAATTCATATTTGTCAAACGATTTAAAACCGTTAAATTCGTTTATAGTATGAAATTTCAAGAACAATTGAAAATTAAAATAATTTAAAGCTTCGTAATTATCTAAATTTGCAGAAATACCATTAAAAAACAAACAAATTGAAAATATTTCAAAATAATATCTAGCATATGGTAAAAGATAATAAATAAGAAAATGTAATAATTTTAAAACAAAATAAATAAATATTCTTATTTTCAATATTGCTTATAATTCCATTTTCAGCTGATAAGTTTTATTAAAATGTCTTTAACTTCTAATTTCATTGTAAGAGTTTCCGATACAGCATTCGATCAAAAATAGATTTTTATTGTAGGAGGATATCTTAATCAGTCCTATTCTTTTGTTGTTTGGGGTTTGAGGAGTACAGGCCAAGTATTCATGGTCTTTGGACTCCTTTTATAATATTAAAGTAAGGTTTCTCTTTCTGGAAAGTTTCTGCAATCTTACAGGATTTCGTAAATAAAGCGTAAGGCTTCTTTTCCCATTTCCCTTATTTTCCTATATATAAATTTCTATAAAAGAATTTCGCTTAAGACGAAACTCCTTTATTGTTTATCAACGTCAAACAATACTACTTTTCCTCTGGAGTAAGGAACAAAAATCACCGAATTAATTTATCAATTTTTGATAATTTAAATCTATGTTTATTCGATTAACAATATTTCATATTTTAGAATGAAAATCTACTGTCTATGATTATATTAAAAGGTTTCTAAAATGATATTTAAATTTATTCCCATAAATTCACCTATTTATAAACTGATACCGAAAAAGCAAAATCCTTTTTTTTTCAGTTTCTTAATTTAAAATAGACTGTGGAAGATTTTCAAGATTCATTCATTTAAATCAGATAGAATATCTACATTAATTTTCCATTAGAATAATTGTTCTCATAGACGCCTTAAAAATCATCTTTCTGGTAAAAGAATAGTTAAACAAACATGTAATGTCTTAAAGTAGAATCTACAGGAAGCTTTGTCCCAATTACAAATGATCCCATTTGAAAAGATAAAAACTTTCTCCAAATGTCAAAAATCCTCCAGACATTTAATGTTTTTCTATTCGCCGTCTTGTTCAATGATGGTTAAAGATAGGAATATTCTTGGTTCATTTCCGAGCAGAGGAAGATATCAGTTTGAGAGAGCGAATGTCTCTGATTATTTATATTCTATCTACACAACGGGAGTTACTTCCCTTTTCCTTTTTTTTTTTCATACATGCGCTCGTAATTTACAAACTTTGATTTGCCGGAACTTCATTTGTCGACTCTAGATCTTAAGAGATTCTCTCGAGACTTCTTCATGTAGCCTCAGGCAGGGCTTTCTTCCTTATCTTTAATGAAGCGTATTTTCTTCTCCTCAAAATATATAAAAACTCCAATGGGGAGAAAAATAATCTAAGTCAAATTTCCAGATATTTAATAGCTTTTGTCTTATCCTTGTTTAGAACCGCTTGCTTGTTGTGGCTCATTTCTCTTAAGACAACTAAATTTTCGATGGAATACTTCAAAATAATTATTCACTTCTTAGACACCACACTTGCCTTGTTTGTTTAATGCCTTGTGGTAAAATAGAAGCATTTATTAGCTTGAAGAACAAACAAAAACTTATTCCATTTGTATATTTGAACAACATTATTGAAGTCGTTCTTGAAATAAATCTTCATTATGTTCTTTAAGTCTTTCAAGAGACTACTTATTGCTTACACCATTTTTACTCTCATTGCGATGATATATAAAGATACCCTGGAAAAAAGTTCTATTTCTTGCAATTCTTTTATTTTATTCTAAGCCTTTTCTTTTAAGTTTTTCATTCTAAAAGAAGTTCATTGAAGCGGCAAATATTATGAAACGCTAATTCTGATGCTTAACGACACAGAACCGTAACGTCAATCGAAATGAAGATTCAAAATTTTCTTTCAGAATTTTGTTTCCAACGGAAGAAGATATTCCTTTCCCCCTTTACTTATGCACCTTTAGATAAATGTAATTTTATTTGATTAAAAGAACTGACAAAATATGAAAAAGCGAATGAAATAGGAGACACTTTAATCATGATCCTTGCAACGTATTTATTTATAAAAAGTGGCATTTCAAGGGGTGAGAAAATAACATTTCCAATAATTAATCCTATTTTCTCCGGTAAAGGATGGTTTTGTTGAATTTTCTTATCGGAATGAAATTTCTTTCTAACTAAGTCCATGAAATGACTTAAATTTATTTCAAAGAATATATGACATAAACTTTCCCTTTTTGTTTGATTTTTTTTTGCTTCATTTATTCAAAATATTAAAAAGCAAATTTGATTCAATTGTTTCTGAAGAGACAAATTTGTATTATAGTTATTACTTTAATAAGTTAAATTCAATTATAAAGAAAAGTTAGGATGCAAGATTAAAGAAAGCAGATTTGATCAGATTTTCATTTTAAGTGAAAATTACCCTCAGATTTGTGAAAACACTTTTCTTTTCCAAATAATTGCGATATATTTAAATCTTTTATCCATTTAGAAATAAATATTTGTATCCATTATACTTTCTTTTGATGAATACAGCTTTAGCTGTTTGATCTAACTTTAAAGAATTAATCTTGCAGTTTCTGTAATAACTGAATTGATATATATATATGAATGAACATTTTTGTTTAAATATTTACATTTCGTAGGTAATTGAAATAAAATTCAACTGATAATGATAATGAATATGAGAACATCAAATTCAAAGAGAAAAAACATATTTCGGGTTTATTTTTTTAGATCTTGCATTTTTCTTTTATCACTAATTCATGACAGTTTATGTCAATTATATTACTATGTGCAGTCATGTATAGCTGAAATTTAAGTACGAACTATTATTATTGTTTAATTATATAAAAATATTACTTCAGAAACATACATAGTTTATCAACTATTTATTCATCAGTTCGAAACGTTTATGTCATATTTTATACGTAACATTTCTATGAACTTCATAATATTATTATGTATTTTTCAAACAGAATATTTGAATAACAAATATGAAAATTTTACTTGGGATTCTTTTAAATAACGTGCATAAGTATGATTATATAATAAAAAATACAATGAGTGACTGCATTAAATACGAATTAAAGTATTGAGACTTTATCCCGTTTCGATATGATTACCATTCATATTAATTCATTTGAAAATCCCAGTTTTGTTGAATTTCATCTGCCCGATTGAGGTTATTAATAGAGTCAAACTTTTGGCCACCAAGAAATCACTTCATGGATCCAAACAAATGAAAATCTGAGTGTTCTAAGTCCGGGTTGTATGGCTGGGATTCCATAATTTTCCGGCCGATTCCTTTCAGTTTCCTCTGTCCCTGGAATTAATAATATACTCTAGTTCATTACATTAATTTCTTAATCGCCATCACCATATATTCATATCAATGTATTACATAATATGTATCATTTCTATAAGCATTTTTTTGTAATTATTAGAATAAAATTGTCACAAAAACTTTTCTCGTGGCTTGCATGCTGAAAACAAAAGTTTAATCACTTGCTCACTTTCAATTTTTTAAAAATCACGATGTGTTTGGCTAAAATTGTATATAGTGGTATTATACAATAAGAGAAGCAGTTGTAAAGTTGTTTTACCTCTCAAGAAAATACTCAGGGGCCTCCTCAGACATTGGGATGAGACGGTTTCAGAGTGGTGGCCCTGCTGGTATAAAAATTGTATGAGTGCAGCTACTCCTTACCAATAAGGAACATGATGCCTACGGGAAAGATTGTACCGTGACCGGGGATGCCCTGTTGGAATCAGTTTTAGCTCATCCAATGATATCACGGTGACCTTATCATTCAGTTTTATCAGTGGACCTCCAAAGCTAGTTGGAAAAGTTAGGTTCTTACTCAACAAGACTACAGATGTAATTGTAGCGACATATATATTTTGGAGAATTATTTATTAAATTAATATTGAATCAGCAAAATAGAATTTTTATTTGATAAATTTAAAGCATTCCATTTTTTTATGAAAATGCGCCGAATAAAAGGTATTTATCACCGCATTGCACATTCTAACACGTTAGATATAATGCAATAATTATGTGAACTGTAGCACGACAGATAGGCCATTAATATATCAGTTCCTCGTCAGATTTACTTATACTATTTACGTCTATGGAAAATTAAACCAAATTTTAAATAAAATATAATATAATAATATTGTTCCTGGTTTTCGGCATAAAATTATGGACCTTGGCTAAGTATAACTTGTAAGGTACTGCTTATTGATAGTTACGAAATTTAAATATTTGCATGAATCTTACATTTTAACTGAGTCTATCTTGAGAATACATATTTTCGAAGCCTTTTTTGCAAACAGATTGACACCAAAATATGACGTAAAAATACAGTTGTAATCATAAGATAGTATGCCAAGTTTTTATTATTTATTTATTTATTTATTTATTTGTCGTTGCGTTTATGATTTATTACTTCATATATACTGAATGGTCAACTGTTAACTGGATTTTATTTAAAATTTGACAATATCTGCATCTTGGATGTCAAACCTGTATCCTAAAGTTTATATACCTGCTTCTTTGCATTTATCGAATTCCCTGATCTTCGAACAACCTAATAGACTATCTTTAAAAGAATTTCGCTCATAATTTGATAGAAATCTACAAATTTGAAAGCAATTCCATATTCCAAATATCAGACAACTAGTTCAAAATATTCTTCAGTTATCGGGTTCACAGACAGACAAATAGATAGAAATAATATTAAAAATGCGCTTTTTGGATTCATGCAGGTTTGAAATGTACTGATTCGTTGAAATCTGGAGCTCGAATTTTCAACAATTACCTTGCTATTTATATAATTCGTATATGGAATGCAATAAGGGACTTTCCACTTCAAATACCAATACGCTATCTCTGCATATCATAGACTTCATTGATTCATAGAATATAGTGAATTTGTATATTGACATACAATTCACTCCGTAGAATAAAGAATTTACGCAACATTGACCAAATAAATTCAATGTTTAGAAAGTTTTCTATGCCAAAATGTTTGCGTACGTAAAATGTAACCACATCCTCATAATGCATTTTGGGAACGCAGAGATAATACATCTCCTTTTATTATTTCGTAAGTGTTTTAACTTCCTTTTCCTATATAAAAATTTCAATGAACTTGAAGCGTTAAGGATATTTTCATTATATCCAGCTTTCAAAATTTTTTTAGTAAGGACTTAGTGTTTTCATTTTTCTTATGCGCTTGGGAAATGTATTTCGAATAGCGGATAGATAAAGCACAAAAAATAGATAATATTACCGTATTTATCATTCATAAGTAATACGAGACAAAAAAAGCAATGTATTGTCTAAGGAACAATTACAGATGATGGATTACACGAAGCGATTGCGTAACTTGTACTAACAAATACTAATCTACTTGCAGAGAATGGAACCCATAATTCTATGCATTTCATCTTTTGAGTTCAGTTCTTAGTTCTGTCAAATGCTGAGCATTATTAAGATGGATTAAGATTCGTAAGAATCATAATTTTTCCTGAAACATGAAGAAACACTTTTTATTTTCTGAGTAGCAGTTCCAATTACTTTTCTCCTTCTTTAAGAAACCTACATAAATCTTGAATTGTTAAACCTCAGTTTCTAAAAAGGAAAAAAAAGTTGAATCCCAAGTTGAAAGAAAACGAAACTTACAATTTATTCTAGTAGCATTGTTAGTTTTAGGCGAGTAATTTCGAAAAGTATTGTTGGTTTTAATCGAAAATATTGAAATATTTATACTTTGTTGAGTATAAAATAAAAATCGGATAATTAATGCTATGTTCAGTTAAAGAAATGAATTATACACTGAAGACTTTAAATGAGCATTAGAACACAAAGCATGCAGCGTACTCAATATTTTGAGTGTATGGATGTTGAATTAATTGTTTTAAAATATGGCTCCATGAAACAAAAACTCAATTTCTGTATTTTATCATGTCATAGCATGATTTTGAGGATGAGGTTTTTGGCGTCAACAAAAATCCGTAGGTGAAAAATAAAAATTTTATTATCTGCACGAACATCTCCAAAAATTAGATTTTAATAACGTGTTGCCTTTGCATTTACAAAAGCCCTGATTAAAAAAATAAGTTATCTACTACAACAAATAAAACCTAGAAAAATGTCATTTTGATCACGTAATTATACGAAATGAAATACGTAGAAAATGCGGTATTTTTTTAAACGATAAATGCGAGACAAAGTTTTTTGGGTCGTTTGCAATACTAAAGTGACTCATTCAATGAAACCATTAAAATGAATAAAAATATAGCTTAACTTGCACGAGCACGTGGTGCTTGGCCGTTTAAGAAATTATGCTCTGACATGATACTTGGAAATATTCATATCATCATTAGTTTCCTTATCATTAATTTTTATGCTGTTTTTATAATGTTTATCCTGGCTTCTTACCATGTAGGGGCGTTTTGAAATTTTTATTTGTTCTCCGTCTTATTTTAATGATAAAATGTTATTTTATTTGTTTATAATATAGTCTTTCTTTGTGATTTAAATAAATCTACAGAATTTCAAAAAATTCAATGATAGCTAAATCGTAAAATAGGCAATATTTTATCATTTCTTAGCTATTTTATATGGATATTAGTGAGCGATGTGAAAAATTTGCCTCTTTTCAGAATCTTCAGCAATGACAGTGCTCAAGCAAGGCAGGAATTAAGCAGTGAGATCCTTCAACGTTGCTGTAGATTGGCTGAATCTTAGTTTCAGATTTGTCAGAATATGGGAATTATCGCCTATATAAAAATATTAAGGATTTATATCCGATATTTACAGTGCTTAATTCACAGCGGATAGTTCAAGGCAACGATAATATCGAAACATCCTTAGTAAAAATAAAAAATGGCTGATCTACCCTATCTTGGCTCCATCTTGCATAAAGTTTCTTCACGATAAATCGTAAGAGGTATTAAATATGGTAACAAATTCATAAAATGATTTAACTCATCATTTAAGATAAAAGGGATCACCCACACGGCAAAAGACCCCATGATGCCTACTCTAGAAACGAATGTTTTTGGAGTAATGTTTTCGTATACTATGTGTTTTTCAATATTTTTTTTAAAAATAGACAGCTTCTATAACTAGAAAACTATCTGATATTTTCAGCCTATTTCGACATAATATGAGATAGATACCAAAAATTTCAGACCTAATTCATTAATCTCGTCGGAGAATACTTCAAATAAATATCCGGATGTGATTAAAATTTTATTAAAACGCTTTTCCTTTCGTTTTTTGGACACCTCCATATTACTTATTTCTTCGTCTGAATTAGTATCTTTAAAGAATTTTATGAGATTTCAAGTAATTTTGAATGCTCGAACGATTGAAGCAGTTACACATCCTCCAAAAAGAATGCGGTTACAGCGGTTTGGTAGTGAGGTCTCGGCTTCCGAACCAGAGTGTTTAAGGTTTGAGACCCGATTCCACCGGAGAACTTTCGTTTAGATAGCTCTGATGCATGTTAAATCTATAGGAGCCAACCATCTTCCCGTGATTCATTAGTTTGGAGAGGAGGTGTCAGCTCAGAAGTCGTCCTCGACATGTGGCCGCGATTCAAAATTACGAAGTCTGTCTATAAATAGCTTTAGTGAGGCTTTGCAAAACGGGTGTTAATTGAAATGAACTATAGTTCAAGAAGGGTGAAAAGTTAGTATTAGTTCTCTTTGCATGGTAATATGCATATGAGACGGCATATATAATTGCCTTGATCAATTGATACTGAAAGATTTGAACAGACATTATTTCATTAAAAAAGATTGCTTATCTTTTAAAAAATCAATTTTCTATAATGTCAGTATGGAACAATTTTAGATAAAATTAGTCATATATAATTACCCATAATTGAGAAAAAGCTTTTAAGCGTTTCCAACAATTGTTGTTGACTCTTAAAAAGAAATCTTTGAAATAGAACATTTGATTAATATTGATGATTCAAAAGAAGTTTTATAAGGGTTCAAATGAAAATTTATAAGCCATATGGCCAGTTCTCCTTGTTTGTTTCTGGTTAAAAAAATAATATAAAACATAACTTTTACCCACCAAATGTTTCAAACATGAGGCAGACTGGTACCGAAGTTACAGGTAAAAAATGAGACACCTTTTCCGTTGAAATAAACTCACTGCTAAAGTAATTTCATGGAGAACTTAGATCAAAACAAGATTATTTTTTTGATTTTATACAAATTTTGATGCAAACAATTTCTGAATAAAATTAATAATTTGTTGGTATAAAGTTAATAATTTTTATTCAAAAGATATTATGAAAAAAAGTATTATTCAAGGCTTTTAGTAGTCTTTTTCTAAAACCCTCGGCAAAATTTCTTCATTAGTATTTTTTACACTATTGGCACATTTTAAAATCTGCCCAAACGCTAAATGTAAAGGGATATCTGTTAAAAAAGAAATACCGCTTTTACAATTTTTCTTCCAGATGCTTCTTAGAAAATTCCGATAAATGTAAATTTTTCTTTAAAGTAGCGAAACTTTGTCACTATATATTGAAGAGAAATGCATCAATGAAAAGATCATTGGATGCGTCTGATAATTTTGAAGAGGGCATCACTTAGTTTGGACATTAAGGGCTTTCTTAAAGCTATCTAGATTTTCGAAAAATATTAATGAGGCATGTAATGGTTCGTCACTTTTTTCTATCTTTTTAACAGCCTTGTTTTCCTTTAATCTTCTTTGGAACATTTTGTTTAACAGGATCTTATTTTTTAATAAGAAATTTTCCGCTAAAAAAGAATAAAACAAGGTGATTAATTAAACAGCGTTTGAAATGCTTTAAAATTACATTGGCTCAAAGTAAAACAAGATGTTCAGATACTGATACCCGGAAGCGATTTTGTTGAAAAAGGTTATTTGAAGACTTTTTATGCTGTATTTGGGAACAGAAATTTTACCTAATCTTCTATAACAATTCTTCCGTCCTCGAAATGCTTAAATAATTACCTTAGAATGATAAAAGAGAGGTCTTCATTTTCAGAAAAAAATATTCTTACACTTTTCTGGAGTATCGCAACCGGACAAAATATGAAAAATGTATTAATTAGACTGCTTATTAAAACTCAACCTCTTAACTTCTATCCATATTTTCCCATTTTTGATATATTTATCAAAAAAATCATCAATCATGGATTTTCTGAAAAAGTATTCTTTTTTTTGCATCTCTAATAATTAAGCTGTTCTCTCTTTTGAATTGAAATTTGTTTGCAATTTTGCTTTTGAATTCACAGATTTTCAAATTTGTGTATTGTAAGAAAAATAATGAACTAAAAGAATCTAGATTTAATGACGTGTACAGTTTAGCTTTCTTTAATATTTTTTATGTCTGGTTTCGAGACAACATAATAGGAACGATCCCTGAAACTCGATTTATACTCTCCTACTCATAACTCTCATAAGCGTCATAAACTCGATTTATATTCTCATACTCATAACTACCATAAACTGGATTTATACTCTCCTAATCATAACTCTCATTTTCGTCATAAACTCGCCTCGTACTTTTATAAACGTCAAACACTCGTTTTATACTCTTATAAACATCATACACTCGACAAGTACTCTTATATTCATAACTCTCATAAACATAAGCTTGATTCATAATTTTATAAACGTTGTACGCTCCTTTTATACTCACTCTTATGTGCGTCATAAACTCGTTTCATACTCCTATGTGCGTCATAAACTCGCTTCATACTCTTATAAGCGTCATAAACTCGCTT
>JAOUZG010008940.1:1399498-1493693 GCA_026289955.1 Argiope argentata | reverse complement strand
AATCAAAAATTAAAATAATTTCCACATTAATCAAAAATTAAAATAATTTCCACATTAATCAAAAATTAAAATAATTTCCACATTAATCAAATATTAAAATAATTTCCACATTAATCAAAAATTAAAATAATTTCCACAATAATCAAAAATTAAAACCATAATGTGTTTCCACATTAAATTGGTATCAAAAAAGTCAAATAATAATGTTACAATTTTCAGAAATAAATATTTTAAATTAAGCAAATTCATAAAATGAAACTTTTTGCCATCTTTTACAGAAGTTCAATCCAACAAGCGAAAGAATTTCTTTTTCGAAACTTTCTCCCTTTGAAGTTGGAGTTATTTTTTTTTTGAGAAAATGATACCTTAGACTGGATTCCAAGAAAAAAAATTATCTATATCGAATTTAAAAAAAAAATGAAAAAAATCCACATGCCAGAGACTTCATTTTTTGTGCAAATCGATTGCGATGGAGCTGGGGAAATTTGTTGAAAATAATATTCCAAACTAGATGTTCCTTGAAAATAATAGTGTAGACTAGACATTTTTGGAGGGGGTATATTACAGAGCTTCAATTTATTATTTTGTTGCATTCTACTTAAAAGTTACAGGATTTGAAGGTAAAAACTATTTTTATAGTAGTAAAAAATGGGTTTTCATTTGGATGATATATATATAACTTTATGCTTTTTGCATCTTTTTCAAGTCAATAAAATACAATATAATAAGTGCTAAAGAATTACAAATTTCAAAACTTTTTCCAAAAAATGCAAAATATAATCTAAAATTGTAGTGATGTTATTCATTCATTTTTTTTTACTAAACATTAAAAAAATATCGTACAATTTATTTCAATTTGGATGAATATAAAAATATTAATTTACTGAAATTTGGTCAAAAAAGTTAATTTTCAAGCATTATTTCGGGATTCCTATATAATATACGAAATTTCTTCATAAGCAAACCAGTAGAAAAAAAATGTGCCTTGGAATGGCAAAGAAACTTAATGTTTTCAACTATTTAAAATAAAAAATACTATTTTTAGAAGCTCTTAAAATTACTCCTTTTATTTCTAATATGATCGTTTTAAAAATGTAATATCAAAATTATGTTTCGATCTGACATTTCTTTTTAAGGTCTACTTATTTCTTTTTTACTGTTAATTTTTACTGCACGACACAAAATATTTGGACAATTATGTGAAATCGTTAGCAATAGAATACCTTTCTTTTGTAGTAATAATGCTTGGAAATAGATAACATTGGAAGCACTATATTTTGCCTTTTAAATAAAACTTATACATACTGCAACGAAGAGTTAAACGGGAAAAATATTCAACACTCTAATTATAAACGCTGATAAAGGAAAAATGTGCTTTTAACTTCATAAAGCATCTTTGTTTATACTGTGTAAATATGATTGCTATTATGCCTTTATCTAGTTTATTAATGAATATTTTCCATTAACTTATTTTTGAATTTTTTTTTAACTATTTGTAAATCAAAATAAATTTAAACAAGATTCAGATTAGCAAAAGGTGACGCATTAGAAACGGTTCTATGTAAAATCTTCATAAAGATTAAATAAATTTCTTTTAGGTGGATTTCTTTGAATGTTTTTGATATTCTAGGTAGCCTAAGGCTAAGTAAAATGAGTTTTATTTCAAATGAATTAACATAAATAGCCTGCAGAGTCATCATCTTTAAGAATTTACGATTCCTAGAGATTTGCACGTGCTATTTTGAAACACTCTGCAACGCTGAGTATAAAAAGCTGAAAAACTTAACATAGAGGGGAAGCAATTTTAAAAAAAGCGAAAGATTTCATGATACATCTTTTAAATTCCAACTGATAACCATTCATTTAATCTCTTATTACAGTCATAACTGCTTTAATTAAATAAAAAATCATTTATCCAATATTTAAATTCAAAAAACAAGAATAAATAATTTTTGATATAGAACATAAGATCTAAAAACTAAAGGGAAAATCCAAGCAGTATGCTCGTTATCTTTGTATTAAGCAAAATAGTTAAATCCTGTATAACAAACAACACATTTATTGGATTTAATTAAGATTACAGGGTTGATACCCAAGTTATCACCCCTTATTCCAAACTTCTGACCCACACCAATGAGAGGACGTTTGGTCCATGACATCAGATTTATAGTGCACTAGACCTACGTGTTCTACTGAACTTCAATAAAATAGTCTCGAACAAAAGGACTCCCCTGACCCGAGGCTAAAAATACTAATGACAGACCTTTATAGGAAACATCAACTACCATACGGAAATATCTGAAAATCACATCAGAACTGAATGAATAACAAATTGTAGGGAACATGACAAATATGATTATAGTAAGTAGATAGCAGGGTTTATAAATAGTTTTTGAATAACTTTTAAGTGTTGAAAAGTAATATCAGCAGAATCGATAAATGATTTGCTTGATGAAACTGTACATTTGCTTTTCCATTAAATATATGCTGCACATTTTATCAGATGAATTGTTTATTTCACTTATTTGAATGCAAAACAGCTCTTAGTAGCTGCTCTCCAATATTCTATTATAAGATGATTGATCTATCTACCTATCCTAAAGATCATTGTTTCAATGACTTATTCTAAAATTTTATAAATGATCTTTTGGAATATCCTATAAAACTAAACCAAACTGTAAATTTAACAACAATAAATAAATAATAGCATTAACTTACAAACAACCTCATATTCTCATATATTTATTACAATTGTAATTCTCAGCAATTATGTGATCAACTTAGTTTTGCCATCAGTGTTAAAACTTTCATTACTACAAAATGCTTAAGTTATTACCTTCAAGTTGGTATTCTTTATCACCATTACTGGCTGTAATTATCTGTAAGAAAGGCATCCTAGTCTAGATATATTGTTGCGCTTTAGAGGAAGTGAGAATACGTAATTATTTGTTCGAAACATTTTAAGGAAATGAATGCAATTGCTTTCAAGACTTTTAGAAATGAGTTTTTGGTTAAATAGAAATTGCCTAATTTAAATACAGAATCCTTTGTACATGATGAAATTTCCGAACTTGAATATATTATTATTACAACCAGTTTATGCGCGTTACTCTTATTTATTTGAAAGCATAAATAATATTTTTAAACTTAAATCCTTAGTTAATAATATAATATTACAATTTTCGTAAATATACCTATTAAAAATAAAGAAAGCAGATAATAGATTTTATAGATAGTTTTAAGGGCTTAAATATTGAAAAATATTATGTATTTCAATAATAAATTTCTATTTTAAATAAAAAAATATAACTTCACTGTTTTTAATAATTTTTTTCATAGGTTAGAGTATTAAAATTAAAAAACACTTTGATAAAAAGCATAAAAATGTAAAATTTAAAAAAATAATTCAAAATTCTATTTTCAAAGAAAAAAGGAATTATTTAATTATGCTTACTATACATACGAGAGAAAAAAAATATCCTAAATATTTAAAGCAGAGAAAAGATTGACCTTTCAATTTATTAAATATCAATAGTTATTTATATAGATATTATAAATTTTGTTTCAGTATTTCGTGCACCCTAAGTATATTTATAAATCGAAACCAAATATGTCGCATTACATTACATTAAAGAATTATTTTCTACGGGCGCTTTTAAAGTCTAGACGGAAAAGTCAATAGTCAATGAAAATAATTTATTTTCTTTATTTACTCGAATAATTGTACAGCATTTTGGAAACGACATTTCTATGAGAATGATTCCCTATTAGTTAATTAATATTCATGCTTCTTTACAAGCTATAGAATATGTTTATTGTTACATCAATAACGGTATTTAAATTTTGAGCTTAATTCATTAGAATAACTTTAACACTCACTGCATTAGAAGCAATTTAACCAGTTTGAAAGTTTTTATAAGTTAGTCCTATATTTTCTTGTATTTTAGGGCTATTTTAAAACACACATTTAATTAGATATTAACAAATATATATTAATATTGAGAAATAGGAATAATTATTAATGCATTTCAATAAAATTCCTTTTGGAAAGAAAATATGAATAAGTTATTTCATATTCGGATGCGATTCTAATTTTAATTCTAATCTTGTTCTCGCGTATTTAGCCTAATTTGTAAACCAAGAAGTCGATATTAAAAGGAATTGTGATATATTCTGCAGTACATTGGAAATAACTTCTTGGATTACCTGAAATAAAATTTTAATTGAGTTCCAATATATAATGGTATATAGCATGTCAGCAGAACTTCCAGATGAAGCTATCCCATATGTGTGCTAACTTGATGAGAAATCAACAAAATTTACCGCGGCACACAAGCCGATAACAAGCAATTCGTTTATTAAGCTCACACCATGTTTCAACTATGCCATGCCTTTATACATTACGCTACTGTGGACAATTCTTTTAAAAAATAAAAGAATAGCCTAGACCCTTTCACATTTCAAAAAAAAGTGAAGAACGATAATCAGATAAATATTCTGATCATATATTTAAATATATATATAATTATAGGATGTTTCTATTTTTATTAATTGTTAGATGCATAGTTTACATCAGATATTTTGATATATAATTGGGAGGACATGAATTTTGTGACCAACAAGCAAAGCGAAAAATTGAAAAAAAATTAGATAAAAATAGAAATTAAAATAAGAAAAAATGTTTTATTCTGGAAAAAAATAGATAAATGCTTACAAGTAGCAAAAAAATTAAGTTATTAAATATGTAATTCTTTTAGAGTAGTTATTAACCTTTGCACAGTATTTACATTAAACTTAAAGTAATTTGACCTTTTTCAGTGATAGTGTACTTGGAAAAATAAGTTTTAAGAAACTAACGAGAAAAGGGGGACAGTTAAATTGATGTGAAAAGTCGAATATCAAATTTTGTTTATTTGTGAATTGAAATTATTGGGAAATAATAATTTGACAAAAGTAATAAGAACAATTTTGATAAATGTTTACCTTAAAGTAAGAAGCAATTCAAAATGTTTATAAACAAAATGTCATAGTTCTTTCCTGAAAGTCAGCTATGCATAACAATTAATTCGTTTCATATTGTCATGTTTTTTTAAGAATTTAGGGTAATATCATCCATTTTCATTTCAGATATCTTTCCTATGGTCCAATTAAGGATATATTGAAATGGGCACTATTCTTCTGATCAAGGAACAATTCTGAAAAAAGATTGATATCGGTGACATTTTCATATATCAACAGAAAATATTTGATCTAAGCTACTAATTTAATAAAAGGTACCTAACACTGAAGACTCGAAACATCTTTTATAAAAATCTATAATTATGCAAAAATATTTGATCCATCCAAATATGAAAATTAAATGAATAAAGAGCTCGTAGATTTGTTAATTTACATATTACATATCAGAAATTAACCTTTAACAAACAAATATTTCCACTTGCTCCACTAAATACACATTATTTCCCTCACTTTGTCGGAGCTAAGTAAACATCGGTTCCCCGGCATGCAGTGAAATTATTCAGAAGACCCCAGTGTCACGCAGAGAAATGTTTGCCATTTGGCTTAATACATTCTTCTTTCGCTTCTGAAGGTGATCGTCATTCTAAGTCCGCAGATTTATCCGTGGTTTTATTGAATTTCCGAAAGAGTTTGGGTGGATACGTGTGAATATATAACACATATTTTGTTAAATACAATTATTGCATGCTCATATTTAATTTCAATCATTCATTCTGTTTATTATCTTATCAGAAAATAATCACAAAAATCCATTTATTTTGATGAAAAAATTATATGCCAAATTTCAGCATGCCGCTAGGTATCGTTTCGGCTTATGCCCACATTCATACAAAAGATGCACTTAAAATGAATAGACATCTAAATTTTTGGTATAAAAACGACATTTTAAATTTTATCTGTCAACTTTGTATTTTTTTATGTTGATCGTTCTCAAAGATAGACACATAAATAGAGAGAATTCTGAAAATGGTATTTCGAACACGGAGACGTCTAAAATGTATCAAATACTTTAGCTCGAATTTTTCGATCATAGGGGCGCTTTCTGTTTCTACTCTTAGTATTATACCAGGGCATGAAGATTTGATATCTTTCTAAATATGTCATTGAAAAAAGAAACAAAGACATAGCATTTATATATTATTTCCTTTTCTTTCTCAGAATACTTTAGCAATATAATGTTCACTCTATTTTATTAAATGTTCGAGATATTTTGTTTATGATTTGTAATGGTATTTTAAGTAATTGAGCTTTAATTAATATTATAAGCTATTTTAAAGTTTCAGCTGTGCATATACGTGATAAACTGAGTATCTTATATTGTGTAACTGTTCTTCTTTTACTCCTAATCTGATATTGTATTAGAATTGTTGACCTCTAGATATTGTATAATAGTTAGTCAAAATTTTATCCGATGTATGAAGAGTCAGATATATAAATGAGTTGATCTATTGCTATTTTGCTCGTAATTTTTAGCTATTTTAACAGTTGCTTGCTTCCTCAATTACAGTAGGGTTTTTTTATCTCAAACTTCGATTGGCCATGAAAAAAGACAAGAATAAAAGGAATTTATTAACAAATTTATGCAAGAACAGGACTACTTTTGACCTGTAATATGAGTGGATTAAGTTTTTTTATACCCACTTCGATGATAAGAGTCAGGACTTAACATTCCTTTAACCCTTCTCATTGCTATGGAATTTTTATTCAGGAATCCAAAATAATTCTTCAATTCAGGAAAGAGATAGAACTCGTCTCTAAACCGTGTTCTCCATGAGGTTGATCAAGAGCACAAGATAGTTGCAATAGAATATCTTAATCGGCGAGTTAATCAAGAAAATTGAAATAAACCAGGGATGATCGCATCCCAGACTTTAACCTGGTCCACCAGCATGACAGAAACGCGACCTTGAAAAGAGGGTATTTAGAGATTCCTGCTCGATAAACTTTAAATAAAAGAAAATTTAATTATTTAATTTCCAGACAATTGAACTTTTTTATGACCAATCACGCATCACTTGCAATAACGTTCTTTGATTCTGGTCCACGAACGTGACAAATGCCTGAATGTTCATGGCAATAATGTCTAAATGTATCCATATTTGTACATATCTCCTGGTAGCAAATTCATTTCGTTCTAGAAGCTTAACCTTTTTATAAACATTGGAATTTTAAAAAGAAAAACGGCCGTAGTATGTAAAAATTTAAATCATACGTTTATGTGACGAACTAAGAACCTTCTATGCCTGAATTTCTCTAAAATGATAGAGAATTTCTTCTCTTTTAATTTTTTTTTCTTTCTTCTTCTAAATATATTCCAAAATACTGTGACATTCTAAATGAATATTTCTAGGAAAAGCCATAGAAAATGAATAAATTTTTAAAATGGAATTTTACACAGAAAATATTTTATTGAGTTTTCTCGAAGTTTCAATCTTTCTTCTTTTTTAATGTAAATTTCAATGAATATAAGCATAAAGCTATAGCATATATCAGCCAAAGAACTACGGCCAAAATAGAAAAAAAGAAAATCTTTTTTCCATTAAAACCGCATTTCCACGAACACTTTTCCGAATCTCTAAGGATATTTACGGCAATTAAATTCGAAAGCGTATCGACTGAAACTTGCAAACAAAAAATAAACCCAATTTCTAAAACTATTTGTTTTTCTACGCGTTCCTTCTTATATGGATTATAAACACCATTTTAAATATTCTTTTTTTACCGCGAAAACTTTTGTTTTCATATTTTACAAATAGAGTGGAAAGACGATTTAAATTTAATATTTGAATTGATTATCCATTTTAAGCACGTTTCTTTCTCTCTATGCATAAACATATCCCATTTTATTATTTATAAGAATTCGTATACTTTGTTCCAATATCATTGTTATGCATAGTTCAGAGCATTTGAAGTAATTGATTTCTTATAGAGATCTATACAGCTCTTTATAAGATAAAAATAATGATTCCCTCCTAAGACGAGTGCCAGCTTCAGAGGATCGATTTCACTCCATTATCCCTTCGTGGACAGAGGAGAAATAAATAACTTATTCCAAAGTCCGGGAGAATAAGTAAGGAATTCCGAAGAAGTAATAATTTTAACGAACTTTAGTTTTGAACATTTGAACTGTTTTAAAATTTATGAGTATCCACTTTAACGAAGGAAACTCCGGGAACAAATTGGATCAGAAAGGAAAACACAAGCAGGGAAGACTTTTCGTGAGCATCATAATTTACAAGGGATGTAGATACTGGAGAGAATTAGGTTCTTATTGTTTCTTCAATAAAATATCCTTCATTCCATGAATTATTGTTTCAATAAACTATTTTATTTGAACTGTGTAAGGAATATCCAGTTTCAATTTTTATAGCCCAAAGTGGAAACAGAAAACATTGATACGTAGAAAGGATACAATGTATATGCAAGAATAGAGGACTGAAAAGAATTCCATCTGTGTAAAATAAAGATATCTTTACACAATCGAAATATTTCACATGTTGCTTATACGGAATACATTAATTCTTTCATTCTATCTAATCAAAATTCACATGGTTTATTGTTTATATTGTTATAATAATATAAATACTCCTTGTTTTGTACCAAGTCCATTACAATATCACTCGAAAAATATTTATATACACAGAGATAATGTATTATAGAAAACATTTTATAGCTAAATAATTGAAATCTGATCAATTCTTTATATTACTTTACTTTATATTATTAATTTATTATATATATCAATTCTTTATATTACTTTTTATTACTTACTTTATATTTATTCATTCTTAAAACCGTAAAACTTAAACCTTTTTATAAGGAATTATTCATTGTTTCTTAATGTAAGAACTATGTATAATTAAGGTGAGTTGTGATCATTTAGCCTTGTGAAGAATTATTCATGCGACGTCATAATTACAGTACAAAAGTAATTTATTATGTCGCTTAAAATTTAACGGTGTATTATTTTACACTCTAACACTCCAATGTTCTTTCTAAGATATTAAGGTTACGTTACTAAGCCTTACTATGCCTTAAACTACGCCTAAACATTTCTAAGCTTAAACTCTGCCTTACATTAGTAAGGCATAGTTGTTTCACGAATGAAATTGGCAATGCGTGTTTGAATACCATGAATCAATTCAGTATGAAATATAGCATATCATTATGAATTGATTCAATATGAGATGTAGCGTATTATTACGAATGGATTAAAAGTTAAATCTAGTTTATCATCAATTGTTGCATCATAAGAAAAAGTTGCAGTTCAGGAATTTATCTAACATGAAATGTAACATTTCATTAATCGAATAGTATATGTGTATAATAATGCTATAATATCGTAACCAATGTTACGTAATCTAAGTGGCATATTTAAACCTAAGATTAATGTACCTACAGGCAAATACTTCTCTTGAAATCTGTTATGGTAGTTTAATAAAGGTAATTGAATGTACAGTGGATCTCTTAGAGATCGAATGCATCCAAAAAAAGCGAATATGTTCTATGGTCGAAAAGATCCAAAATTAGATACATATCTACGACTTTGGCACTAAGACCATTGGCTTTGCGTTCTACATTACTAAGTACCACACACACGAGCACACAAACCGGTAGTGGAGGGATTTCATATAAAATTTTGTATAGATCTACAATTCCAGTAATCAAATAATATATCGCATCTCTTTAATCCACTATGTTGAGTTTTTTATCTACTGTCGTTATATACAATCTATGGAAGAAATAGACCTTGCATTATCGAATTTCATACAGAATCTGAAATTCTGATGAATGAATAAAACACAACCTTTCATTTAATTAACTAGTTTCGTATAAATACAAATGCGATTGTCTTTAGAGAACTAGAGCTCATTTTTTTAAAAAAAACTGAAAGTTGTAGAATTTTTATTGACAAATTTCTCTACATATACTTCAAATACAATTAAGCTCAAACATAAATGACATCGGGATGGTTTTTTTGTAGGCAGCAAAGGACCAGGTTTCAGTGAAATACATAAAAAGTATATATTATCTGGAAGCTTTTACAACTCGACTTAATTATACAGAACAAAGCATAATACAAATATTTTAGAATATTCTTATGCTGCACATCCCATGTATCCATTACGGAATTCAAATAAATTTATAATCAGAACTGTCGACGAATAAAAGTACATACACTTCATAAAAGGAAGATTCTATTGTGTCATATCAAATACAAATTCAGAATTTCACATAAACAACTTCGGTTTGAAAGTCCTTTGTGGTCTTTATCAACTGTTCAATATGTTACAATGAGGGGCATTAAAGACACTCACTGTTACAGCAACTCACAATTAACAGGCTTATTGGGCGAAAGCTTGTTATGAAATTTAGAATTTAGGCACAAATCGATTGAATATGTGGTTCCTTCGTGTTTGGATCTAGATTTGTTTGGGATAATTATCTAGATCGATGTCATGCGTACTATTGTATTACTATTGCGTACTATTGTATTGTGTACTATTGCAATGTACATATTTCGCTATTGCTTCAACTGAATACCAGCAGAGAACAAATATGTAATGAATGGCAACAAAGGAAAAGCATAGAGTTTCTTATCGTCCTGCAGAATGAGAAGTTTCCGGCATAATGGTTGGTTCTTGCAGCCCGGGTAGGTAAAGAAATAATGCTATTCAGCAACCTCCTACTAATTTAGAAATGCATAAGAAACGAATAACAGCATTTTTTAGTTTCTAGGACTATTTGAAATTAACATACACAATTTAAGCGAGTAAGCTCTATAAATATATGCATTTACATTATTCTAAAATGGGAGAACATGCAATTAAAAATGCATGTTTCTTGTTACTTAATCTAATTAACAATTTAAATAACAATAGTAATCCTCAATTTAAATAGCATTTGCAATTAACAATTTAAATAACATTAGTAATTAACAATTTAAATAACATTAGAAATCCTTTTGTTGAAATTCTCTTCCAGTTCTTAGAAAAGATATATAGAATGGGATTGCCTTTCTTTATATTAAATGAAAAAAAATGAAAAGGTTTTGAATTACCATAGAAAAGCCAACGTCACTTACAGAATATCCTAATCAAAGAAATCCCCCTTAATTGCAGAAACAACCTAAAACATCCAGATAATTACAAATCAGGAATGAACGATTTACTTTTCCATTCTGGAAAGTTAGAAATAGTTAAGTTGGTAATTTTTAATCCATTTGACGGGGATTTTAGCTCCCATTCATTTCCTCTCGTGAGCTTTTACGAGGGAAAAAAATCTGAACGAAAGTAATCGCCAAGTCTAGTTTTCCCTCATAGATTGGGAAAATTCTTCAGTTTGAAGATATATACAGGGAGAAACAAATGCTCCGGTTAAACAGCGAAAATTATCTCGGTTGCTAAGAGTGAAAGAATTTCATTAACTCAGCTTCATTTATAGCATTCCTTTTAATGGATTCCCCAAAAGAGAAACTGTAAAATTTGTCTCAGCTATCAAGCGTTAAGTGCACGTCAAACGAACTAAATGAATTCGAGGTTTTCTTTGGTTTTAATTGAAAGCTCGAGTGTTATTAATGCGACCTCTCTTTCAAACCTTAACGCTGACGAGAATGAATAGCACTGAAGGAAATCACTCCTTACTTTCCTGGTTGTCACACTTGGTTACATGTAATGAATCCTGTGCTTCTTAATACAAACTAATGATAGGGGCACTTATAATATTGGACGCAAAATTTTAAGTAGCTCGATGAGACGCTGAGATTTGTTCTTGTTGTAATGAAACGGCTTGGGAGACTCTTCCTTGACATTCGTCCGTACCATCAAATGGGAGAAAGACTTTAGAAATTACCTTAATTTAACTTAATAGGAGCCAATTCTCAAACTGAAATATTCTTTAATTTAATAGGAATGGGAGTGGCAATCTTTTATTAAGAGGCGTTAAAAATAATTTTGAAGAGTTTTAATATCTTTCCGGTTAATAACAGTAAAATTTGGTAGTAAAAATTGCATTAATATGCTGTCATCATTAATATAGATGGTTTTAATAGTTTAAAAGATTGCTATATTTTTTATATTAAAAGTTGGTTTTCAAGTTGCTTGAAAGTCGTTGGGTTTTGCACTGAGCGTGCGGCATTACAGTAAGATGACAGGGTTGACTAAATGGACAATCAAATTTACAAAGTTCCTTTATACACCAGCATGTCCCGCGTGGGCCAAACACCTCGTAATTGAAGATGAGGAGCTTATGGTATGGTGATTGGTTCTCGCTACTCCATGATTAAAAGTTGGTTTTGAAGTTACTTGAGAATCGTTGGGCTCAGAGTACAGTGTGCTGCATTAAAGCAAAATGACCGGAATGACGCATTTTAAAGGTTCCTTTATACGCCAGCCTATCCCACGTGTCCAAACACCTCACAATGAAAAATGAGACGCTTCTGCATGGTGGATGGTTCTCGCTACACTGGTGGGTGTACAAAAATATGGTACATCAAATCCATGACGGAATGTACTTTCCACGTAAAGAATTGAACCGAGGCTTGTGATGGCCCTTGAGACTCAATCGTAGTTCCCGCCAGTATAGTTGTTACTGCGGTCCGGTCATTCAGATTCCGGCATATCTATTTGTAGCTTATTTGCAAATTTATAGGTTACACAACAGTATGAAGATATTTCAATTAAATGTACAGATTTAACCAACCCGAAACCCACATTCAAGGTACTGTTTTGATGTAGACAAATCTGAAACCTAAAAATTGTAATTCAAGCAACATTACAAGCCAAAATGTTATGGATGAATCAACTCATTCAAAACGTAAAGTGGAAAGTGAACATTAGGAGGCGAAAAACATTAGACAGTTTAATCAAGTGAATTATCTTCGAAAAGAAATGATTTTCCCTTGTTTAAATAGAATCCGATACATCTTAATACATATTAATGAATATACATATTAATGAATAATGAATACATATTAAGGAAGCACTACTAATATTAGATGCAAAACTTTAAATATTTCATTAATGCGCAAGTATTTGTTCCTGAAATGATGGAACAAATTGAGAGATTCTACATTGACGTCCATCCTAATTAGTTGTAAAACTTTAGGAATTTCCTTAATTCAGCTTAAAAGAAAATAATATGTAAGCTGAAATATTCTACTTGAATTCTTTTATCTAACCGAAAAGTATTGGACAAACTATTCAAGACACATGGATGAAACATAAGATCAATTTTGTTTTCAGAAGGTTAATAGAGTTAAATAGAGTATGACTTTTGTCTGCATGTTATTTCCATTTTAAGAACATTGAGTCGAGCTCCAGTTGATACATTAACACATATAACTGACTTCTATTGAATAAATTTGGGATGGTAACTTTAGGTTTAATGTCACAGTATAGAACTCATGAGAAGTTTCAATTTACTCCTACAGGGTGATTCAAAACAACGTAGACAAACTTACATGGTAGATCAGTCATACAACAAGGATCAAAAATCTTACAGGAACAAGGGGCCTCAAATGCGATCCAGAGCCGCTACAGGGCGTCTAAAATAATACATAACATAAAGAAATGAAACGAAACCATTAAAGATCATTTTATTGTTGATGACTCACTCGCATGCGACTAACGTCGAGCTTACAGGAAATGATCAGAGTTTTTTCCAGATGCATCGAGACGCGCCTGGCATCTACATTGCATGGAATGGCGCACCTTCTCAGAAATACCAGGTGTATCTCGAACATTTCCTGCTGCCACAAAGATTCTTACTACCAAGTCTTTCGGCGTTGCAACAGGTGTTTCATAGACAAGGCCTTTTAAAAATCCCCATAAGAAAAATCCAAGGGAGACAAATCTGGAGATCTTGGTGGTCATGTGATCGGTCTACCATGACCAATCCAGCCGCCAGAAAAAGTAACTTGCAGATGTTCTTTGACGTCTGTGCTGAAATGTGCAGGAGCTCCGTCGTGTTGAAGTCGAATGCGTCGACGAATAGGCATCAGAACACCATTCAGCATTACAGGCAGAACGTCTTGTAAAAATGTTACATAAATGGTACCGTTAAGTCTTTCTGGGAGAATGTACGGACCAAGTAAAAAGTCTCCTACAACGCCTGCTCACACGTTAACGGAACATTTTCTTTGTGCGCCATGCGAACGTATAGCATGGAGGTTTTCATCCGCCCACGTATGCAGATTGTGAAAGTTCATCACACCCTCTAATGAGAATGCAGCTTCATCCGTGTAGAGAACAATTGCTGCGAAGTTTCGGTCTGCAGCATTTTCTAGCAAAAACCACTGCGCAAAATCCATACGTTTGTTGTAGTCTCCCAGTTCCAGTGCCTGGACGCGTTGTAAATGATAAGGATGTAGTCCATCGTCGAGTACAATGCGCCAAACGGTAGCTTGGAGGATATGGGTCTCTCGGGATACAACTCATGTACTTGTTGAAGAATTACGCTCCAATTTTTGGAAAAACCCTTTCTTCAGCATCAACTGTCCGAGTTGTTCGTTGGAGAGCAGTATCCAGCTTGTGCACGCCAAACGAGCCGGTTTCACACAATCGTCGATGCAGAGTGGCAAAGAATGCGGCTAGGCACATTTCTACCAGGATATTTCGCACGATAGATTCGCAAGGCTTCTCGTCCATTACATTTGGTCATGCCATAAATTAAGTGCATGTCAGCCATTTCGCGGTGTGTGTGTAAGTAGCCACGTTACGCCCAACACATCCACGTCTCGAATAAAGACAATCTCCGTTTGCTCAGGTCGTGCTTGTACCGCAATGCACTCTCGTGGCTCTAGCGCCCTCTACAGGCGTTTGCGGCCCTATGTTCGTATGCTGTTTTTGATCCTTGTTGTATGACTGATCTACCAGGTAAATTTGTCCGCGTTGTTTTGATTCACCCTGTATATTAAAGGCAATGTACAATAACTGAGAAAGTATCACATAACTTACAGCTCTAAGTAGGTAACTAACTGATGTCGATTCTTTTAGAATAAAAGATAGAGCATAGAAGATGTACAGTAGTATTGATAATAATATGCAGGTATGGGAAAATAAATATTGATGTTAGGAATATGTACTAATGTATCCAATGGAGTCCTACTCAGTGTTCCTAAATTAACAATAACATAAAGACAGAAGTCCTACTCGATTTTACCACCATTAAATTTATCTGAAAACCAAACTGTCTGCTTTATTTATATACCGTGAATCATTTGGTTCAAAATTAATTGATCATGCAAAGTATTGCGATTCAGTTGTGACTATAATAATGAAAGAATAATTAGGAGACTACCTCTATTAGCACAAGATGTTGTCAGAAAACTAGAAAATATTACTTAGAGACGCACAATATCAGGAAGGTATCGTTGTAATGTTATAGAATCCTTTTGTGCAAATAGAGGCATATCCCCAATTAAATCTAGTAACCATTTGGCAATCATTCAACTCGAATAAGCGAATGTGTGGTTTGATAAAATAGCGGATGAGAAAATAACTTGCAGTTGTCAACAGAAATTCAGATTATTTATTCGTAACGAGATTTCGATGAGGTCATGTGGCCTCCATTTGTTACCACGATACTTAGAGGGCCTAGAAAATCTCAATATTATATTAGAATTATTTATTCATCATTTTATGAGATAATTTGCTTGGTTATTAAAATGTCATTATGAAAGTTCACAAGTAACATTAAGATAAAGCTGGTATTTATGAACAATAATCATGTGACAAGAATAAAACGTTTTATGCCACACAATTCTGGGAATTTTCACACCAAGCTTGCTGTAGGAATTTATAATTTGTTTGCCTTCTTTAAGTAAATGAGCTTGGGTGAATAAGTTTCGAAGAAACTTAAACTCAATTATTAGATCACAGCAAACCTCGTGGAGTATTAAACATATTAACAGTAGCTACAATAAATTATAAATAATTTATTTAATAAAAATAATTTATTTAGTTAAAATAATTTATTTTAAATTTAAATCAAGCTTCCAAATACAACGAGTTTGTATGGCATCGATGTACTTAAATAGAAAAAAAAACCACTGAGGTTAATAATGAATGCATTTGTCATGGAATAATACATGATAGAATGTTAAACAACATGCGAGATGAAAAAAAAAATTATTTAACATTAGTTACTTTATGTTTAATTTTTTTCAAGTAAACTGCTAAAGAAAAAAATTGGAAATTTTCTCCCAAGGAAAAAAAACTAGTCTCTTTTTTTTCTTTTGCACTCCAAATCTACGTTAAAAGTATAAATGAGTTTTTATTTTTTTAAACAAAAATAACTTCAAGAACGCATGTCTCCTTTCCTTCGAAAGAAAACTTCAGAAAGTACAATTACTCATATCTTTTTTGCTAAATCAAATTATACAAGATAAAAGAAAAATGCAAAAGCAAGATTCCTGAGATTTATAGACCCTTTGAAATTAAATGAGGCAATTTTACGTTTCATAGTATGGTGAATTCATTTATACAAAGCATTAAGGGAAAAAAACTATTTCCTTCAGACAAGATGCTAATGATTCGAGTGTTAAAACCGTTGTTTATACTCCAGATCAGTGCCGGTTCTCACTTCCACTTAGTTTTAATGAAAAACTCCGTTAATGAAAACTCCATTGCCTCAAACAAATAAAGGCCAATTGAAGAATAACGTATTTTGCTCTCAAGCCATAAAAAATACTCCATTATTTCTTAAAAGTAAAATATTATCATTGAGACAAAAGGAGAAGTGTAGTTATGAATGGGAAATAAACATCAAAAATATTTATCATTTGTTACAAAGAAGGAAAAGTACCTCATACTAAATTAATTAATTTAATTAGAAGTTCGATAATGAATTAATTCTTTTTAAAATTTTCTAACTAATCATAGTTTACACTGCGGAATTAGGAACTCTTTTTCATTTAGAAGAGATGTTTTGTAATTCTTTTGACTTAGAATGGAAATTAGGATTTTATAGATGGTATATAGACGTTGATTTTCAAGAAATAAAAAAATAATTAATTAAAAACAAATATTGAATTATTTCACTTAATTAGAAAGTTTGCGGCATTCATTATCAAAAGAAAATTAATTGTTTGAAGCGTTATTTTTAGCCGATGATTCGAGAACTCATTAGAGGTTAATTTTTTTTCCTCATCTTAAAAATTAGAAGAAATATTTTGCATGTATATGGAAAATTAGAATTTTGATATCTCCTTCCTGAAACAATAGTTGAAAATTTCAATTTTTAATCTTTGTTTAATTTGTACAAAATGTCAGTTTAAAGAAATATTCTACAAATATCTATTCAGAAATATTGTAAATTTTGGAACTGGACATAGAAGAATATTTGGGCTTACAAACATGGTAAATCTTCCATGAAATTTGTTTATATGCCTATAATGCTATGATCCTGATACAAACACAAGTCTTCTGAGTATTCTTCAAAACTAATAACTAAAATAAACAGCGTTTTATATTACTAACTACAGAAAATAAATAAATTCTCGACAATATGCGTGATAATCCTGTATGTTTATCCATTTTCTTATCAAAGCACCCAATTATACGAAAATATTATTTGGTAGTAGTCGTTAAACGGGATTTAAGAAGACCGTTGTATAATGAATTAAAGCATGAAAGGCAAGGAACTTAAATCTATCAAAGAACAATACAGACGTAACCATACCTTTGTTGTCTTATCTAGCATTATTTAAAATCTAGTTAACCAAATTTAACAACAAACTATGAGACAGATGAAGTTTTTCCTTTCTAAATGTACATAAAAATTTGGGCTACTTTCCTCTTTAAGTCATCCAGAAACCCAACTACCTATTTTTAAAAGCAAATCCCACTATTACTTTTAGCATTACCTTGGCGATCTGAAGTGACTTTAACCCAGATGTCATAGATACTTTATCATATGTCCTTAACTGAGAACTTGGCTAGATACCAGCTAACTCTTGTTAACAGTAATATCCACAATATCTCACCTTTGGAAAGTGTGCATTAAAAAGAGACTCATAATGCGCAACCAAAATATTTAGGGCAAAGAGGGGAGAGATTGCTACTAAAAATAAAAATCTGACTCCTTTAGAAAAAACAACGAAAATATAGTGTAGTTCTAAGATCTTGTAATGTCCCTTCATTACAAAAATTAGGAAATAATGATGCAAAAGTTGCATATAATGATACTAAAGATGCTCAAACTCAAAAAGGTAGATTTTGGTTTAATTAAAAAACATCAACTTTGAGTTATTTTTTATTATTAATATATTATGAGCTGGAGTTTTAAGTGAAACTTCTGTAGAGCTTCTGTAATGCGCTTCAAGCTTTCTATTTTTTAAAACTTTTAAACCTTTTGTAAATGTTTATTTAGTTGAGTTTTTATATGTGTTTGTTCTATAGTGCCAAAACAGGGAAGAAGCCCAGAAATTTTCGCGAACAGTAGAAAACGGTGAAATTGTCAATATTCAACTAATTAATGTACTATAATTTTTTAAATACAAATGTATTCAAATTTTATCAAGATTGTCATTTTCCTCGTTGTTAAAATGTGCTATTTGTGCACCTTCTTTTACGATTGGTAACGTTAAAAACTTATGTCTAACACAGAAAATGCAGTCACTTGTATCCACACGCATACGTTCATGCATTTTCAATTTGCTGTTGATGATGCCAGCAAATAAAATAAGTAAAACTTACTAAAAAAGTGACCAAAGAAAGAAAAACGCGGAAAAAACCTTTATTAAATTACAAAAATCTGAGATTGAAAGAGTATAAATTTATCTTTGATCAAGCAACTGAGTTCAGAAAATCGAATTTTTGATTTGCATTTATCGCCCCACAAGAATATAGCCCAATCATTTCTAGAGTCTCAAAGTCGTGCATAAACCATCCTAAAGCAACCAGTCGTGAATAAAATCGCAGCTTCGAAATCATTTAGAAATATTTTATCCTGAATGAATTTAAAATAAAAGTAAAGCAGTATGTTTGAAATTAAAAGGGAAAAAAACATTTACTCGTAAAACCATAATTCATAATTAATTCTCAGAATTCCCGATTTACATGAATCGACAATTGCATTTAATCATTTATGAATTGAGCAAATATACGATTTCGCATATCTTTAAAATAAACAATAATCCTAATTTAAAAAGTTGTGTTTATTCGTTTCGGTAAAATTCTCGGTATTTTCATTGAAATGTTGAGCGATTAATTAGGAAGAATAACTCCAAAATTATACAAATGCATTTTTATTGCGTATTTGTTTAATAAAGAAGACTTTCATTGTATTGTAAAATAATCAAGACGATTAAATATCACTAAAGGAAAGATTCGGAGAAGTCGAGTTTTAATTGGATTTTCCTTGATCGAGGTTTTTTTATTGTATATTTCATATTTTCCAAACAATACGAATTAGTTTCAAAATAAATCAAAAAATCCTAGTCATTATAAATTTCTTAGAACTGTGAATGCAACTAGAAGAAGAAATAATATTCTGTTCGCTTTATTTCATTTCGTATTGTTCTAAATTTAGTTTAGTACTTTGATTTTCCCTAAATTCTAAAAATAAAATAGAATTCTCGGTTTTTCAGAAAACAAATTATTTTAATTATATGAATCAGATATATACAATAGTTTTTATAGCTATAGAAAATGTATTAATTCAGAGAATTTAGAAAAGATAAATTTAAGAATTTTCTTTGTTTGTTATAATAAATTTGCTAAATATAGATATATGACTATTGTATATAAGATATATATACAATAATTATATTAATAGTATTTATATTTTGAATCAAATAAATATCTTATTAATATATATTGATATTAAAAATCATCTCATTAATAAGTCACCACTTGTATAAATATTTTTCTACCAAAAGTTTATTAACCCTTCCATGCCTATTGCTTTAAGAACTTATATTTTAAAAAATAAAATTTAATCATTTCTATTATACCAAACACTTTGAATACGATTTCATCTGATAATTCCAACTTGCACACAAATCTCACGATTTTATTGTCAACAAATATTAAAATATCTTCGGCAATTCTTATTTATTTTGGCTTATTTGAATCAAAATTTGAAATGTTGGGTGTTATTTCTCGATTATATTTTCGTTAATTAAATAAATATTTATTCCTATGCAGAAAAACTTTTGTAAAACAGTTGCATTAAAATTTCTATATATTTCTTATTAAAAAATTAATAAAATATTTAATAAATTTATAATTTCTGAAATCGTTATTTTTAAATCACTTTATTTATTATTATTTATTTGTTCATTATGGGTTATTTATTATGACTGCTAAGATTATAATATAACTTTCTATTTACAGTTTTGGCTAAATATTCTCATCTTCACGTGCGTAACTTAGTATTCATTTACTTTTTCGTAATTCGAATTTTTATTATTGCCTTTTCAACTTAAAATTATTGAAATTCACGAGTAGAAAAACATATCATTTACTTTAATCAAGTTTCTGCTGAATAAAATAATTGTCTAACGAAAATTCCCTTTAAAACTTAGTATTGGTGAAATTGAATATGCCCCAGTTGGAAAAAGATACCCATAAAGTATCAAGCAATATTTCTTTCAAGAATTTTCTTTCTACACATCTAGGCAAAGGAGGCTTAATTTATTTCTTTGAAAATTCAATTTTTATTCATTTAATTCAAAATTAAATTCCTAAAAAGCTCGTCATAAGAAAACGCTACCATTTATTTTCTTTAAATTTCTGTTGAAAAAAGTCTTCGTCATACGAGACTTTTCTAATACTTTGTATTGATTAAATTGAATGTGTACCAGTTAAAAAGAAAATAACAAGCTTCCTATCAAGGAGCAAGTTATATTTCTTTCACGAATTCCTTTCTTTTTTGAACTTCAGCTCTCGGTGACATACAGGCTGCAAGGGATGGAAGAAAGAAAGAAAAGTGATAGCCTTCGACGAACTCGTAAAAATCTGCTTGGTTGAACTTAACGGAAATTGACTGAAGAATAGTCGAGGTGTCATCGCAAATCGGTTCTAGACAACTTGAATCTAAAGAAAAAATCGGGCCCTATGACAACCCATTTCTAGAATTTCCATAGCTCATTTTCCCTGGAAAAGCAGATCTCCTTATGAAATATAAAATACGCCTGATAACTGTCTGTTAAATACTTTATGGGAATGAAGATCAATAAAATTTTCAGGGTGAAAGATTTCTGGGAGGAGAGTTTTATCTAGTTAAAATGATATGTGAGTGTCTTTTGCCTTAATAATACATTTTTCGAAGTAATGCAGAAAAAAAGTACACCAGCACCATATATATTTCCTTCAAATTTTGAAAAGTTTTTAAGTTGAACTTTTTTTTATATTCAGTGCGTAAGAAATCAAAATTTAATTTATTGAAGTGCTATTCTGTTATTCTATAAACTACAAAAAGCAATAGAAAGTACTGTAAGTGCTGATGTATTTTGGTTGAGTTAAAATAAAACATGAAAATTCTCGGCTTTATAACAAATAGAGCTAATTCTTGGAATTTTAAGGAAATTGGTGTTAATGCATATATTTGATTAATAAGAAAGTGCAACAAGTATTAAAGTTTTAAATAAAGTTGAAAATGCAAGCATTAATATATTTGTCCTTATATTCGTACATGCCAACTTCCTTAACATGTATGTTTAATAAAGCTAAGGAAGGCTTTTGTTAAATATATCACCCTTAAACTTATCAGACCATCTGTCTCTGTTTTCAAATGCAATTTTCTTCAAATGCAGGCAAAAGAAAGTACTTTCTTCACGTTGGGCATAAAACGGCTATATAGTGATCACGCAAAGTGGAAAAAAACACCGATATCTTCTTATTTAGTTTTGGAAAATTTAGCGTTTTCTTTCCTTTTATTAAAAAATTATGAGCATTGAGATAAACTGTATTGGTTACCAAGCCATGATACACAACTATGTCGCTAAAATTTCCACCTAACTTTCTAGTATAGAAGGCTCTACTCATTGTAGCTCCAAATGTGTCATGTTGGGATTAAAAGAATTTTTTGCATACGTTAAATTCCTTATTATTTTTGGCAAGATGATTCTTCTATTCTAATATGATATACAACATTCGTCCTTATTTACATTCGTTAATTGATTAACAAACATATGACTATTTATATTCGTTAATTCTTTGTCTATTCGTTCGTATGACTATTAACATTCGTTAATTGATTAACCACTATTTGAGAAGTAGTCATCAAGCTTAATATTTAAGAAATGAAAATAAAATTTAAAAATAAAATAATTTATTCATTGGGAAATCAATGCTGACTTTATTTGTATATCAAACAATATCTTAACAGCCATTTCTTGAAGTGGTAATTATTATTACGAGGCTTAATTATGTGAGAGCAAATTACTGCTATTTATTTGAGAATTCTACTTCCGTATTCAAATTGATCTCTTAAGTTTCTAAGAGTTATTAGTGAATATTATACTTAAATATTAATAAATTATTTATATTTACTTCTTATATTAGCTTGGTGGTAGAAAGAATTGCATTCATTTTAAGATTTTGAGTCGAATAAAAAAATATTTTTTGACTGATCATATATTTGTAATTTTGAATATTACAATAACGTTTAATGTTGCATACACTCTGGATTCTAACGAAATTTCGAACATCAATCAACATATAATGCTGTACCATAGTATCCGATACATTGGTGTACATGAAAAAAAATGTGACGCTTCACATGTAGCCATGAATCCTTACTCCTTGAAGCCCAAGACATTATCTCATATAATAAATAAAATCCTGTGGTCTAGTTGTGATGTTAAATATTTTATTGAAATACTAGAAAAAAATACTATATTCTTTGTATGTTTTTTTTAGTTTCAGTTTTATTAACGTTCAGTTGTAAAGTAGCATTAGGGCCATTTTGGGAAGGACCACGGAATTTTGAACCGTGGTCAGATGACGAGAACAACACTTGTGGTTGTAATCCCCTCATCACACCAGAGGGAGAAAAATTGACCCTGACGTATTTAACGTGTAAGAGACCCTTAAGCGACGGTCCTTCAGTGGATTTGGGTCACGTAACTGAAACCCTAAGGCTCACGACCCGAGGCCTTACCACCAGGCCACCTCGACCCCTATATCTTATGTGTATTAAAATATTCTTGAATATTAGGCTTCTTTTATGGATGCAGCGCATAAGATCCAATATTTATTACAATATATGGACATTGATTATGTATATATTCCACAAAATATATTATTATTTTTCAAATACATTCTAATTTCAAATACATTCTAATTCTAATCATTATTTAAATATATTCTAATTTCGCATTTTGCATCAATTTATGGTTTCTACGTCAAAGAATTCAAATAATGAATTTTGATCATCTAAATTCATTTATGTTCATTCAAATTAGTATCAAAGCCTCAAAGTTAGTGATTATGTTGTTTAGTATCCTTAACAAGAATACTGATGCTAACAATGATATTTATTGTAACCTGAAAAACACACATTAATAATTGAGAATGAAAAACTTCTAAGCTACTATTTAGGTAAGCTGATGAGATATTCAACAAAATACTCCTCCCACTTCAAAGCGTTAGTAGTTAGAATTTTTAACTCAGAGACTTTGTATGCAATTTGTTTAATAGTAATAAAATATACTCGTTCTATTGGTATACATCTAAACTATTCTAATGAACGATTATCTATTTTCTTCCCAATACGGTACGCCTACAAATGATATAATAAATTAAATCATACCAAAGCGTGATTTAGGAACATGAATTGATGAGGGAAAATGCTGTGGGCTCTATCTTATCACTATGATCTTAACCAGAATTATTCCAATATGTTTGTACAGAGTTTCTCATTGCTTTCATTAAGGTGTTTTTTTCTCGAAGAGAAATATAAATGAGCGCTAATTGCCCCATAAATGCTCCTGAAAAGTCATATTTTTATCTCTAAATAAGCCAGTTTAATTTTGACATGCAAAAGATACTCCACTTATCTATATCATGACACCTAGAAGAATGGATTTCGTTAGATATACTAGACTGATTGGGATTAAAACAGCTGCTTCACAGTTGTCCAAATGGAAAGTTAGATGAAAAAGAGTAAGAATTATTTAAGGATGGAATATAAATCAAGGAATTTCGATACTGAAATAGTTTTTTAAAAGTCTGAAATTTTGTCGATATCGAGACTTAAAGTTTGTCTTTCAAAGAATTCGTTAAATTACCAAACTATACATATATCAAAGTCAACAGAAGATTAATAACAAACATTTTAATAATATGAAAACCTACAATAAAATATTTGAATTCCTCTTGTGCCATTAAACATCATCAAAGTCTTTCTCGAAATTAATTTAAAGTTCACTTTTATACGAACATTATCGTGCGGCAACAATGGTGCGATAGCGAAGGAGTGGAGAAAGATATCTGCATATCCTTTGTGCTTTTCGAATGGAAACAGATCCCTAGAACGACATTAAATTTTTGAAGCTATCGACTTTTATTCGGGTCGATAATTATTTCGGTCGATTCCACAAGATGTAAAGTTTTATCCGAAATGAGTAATTAGAAAGGTAAAGCGAATTAACTTTTATGCAACGGAGAATGTCTCAGGAGTCTACGAATGCGCATATCTGGGTAACTTGGGTAATTTTCAGAATGTAGATGTGAATTCCATTCTTCATTTGAAGGCTTTTGCGGTCGAAATAATGGATGGTACCAGAAGAATATGGTAGAAATTCTTGGGAATCAAAACAAAACCCTCGTGAAAATTTCTCTCTGGGGATCTTAAGGCCGGCTGTCTAAGCACAGAAATGCGTGGCATGCAAATGCGGAGAGTTTTAAGAGGTTAATATACAATTGCAGTGAATTCAATTTCGAGAAAGACGATTTTCGGAATGCCATTTTCATTATAATGCTATACTGTGTTTCGATTTTCTGAGGAATCTGGATTCTGGAATTGAATCGTAAAAACAATTACGATCGTCTTTCTCTCTCCCCCTTTTATTTTCCAGATTTCCACTTACCTAATTTAATAATGGGTTCATCTGCTTTATCAGCTCTAATAAATTTTATGTTCCTTGTCAGAAGAAGAAGAAAGCTTTTAACGGATGAGTACAGGAAGTTATTAAAAAGGATTCGTTTTAAAACAGTGATGGAAATGTGCGCATGAATTTAAAAACGAAAAAGAATTTGTGATTTAAACGAATTGTGGAATCTTTGTAGAGTGCTTCTATAATTGCACGGAGAATGAATTTGGATACATTCTTTTGATTTAAAATTTTACAATGTTTGATAATTTATATTTTATACTTCACTAATTGATATATCCATATTGCTCTGGATTAAAATCCGTTTATATAAAATCTTTTTGTTGAAATTAATCTTCCATAAGTAATTATTATATACAAACTCTTTTTCGTATAACAAACCACCATGAAGAGTTGAATTTTTTTATAAATTCGTCGTTATTAAAAGAAAGAATTTATCGGTTCTTTTAGGCACCGTTAAATAACATTTTAAAGCCAATTATATAATTCTTATATTAGAGAAATTTCAAAAAATAGAGCTGGAGTATATCAGTGCCTAGCTATTACTAATTTCAAAATTATTTAAGTTAAATTTTGAATAAATAAAACTGATAAAAATCATGCACAGAAAAATTTGGTATGACTAATTAATAAAATTTTGCATTTTAAGGTAAATAGTATTAAAATATTCCTTGCAAAAGTATTACTAAAATGTTAAATGTGTTCCTAAAGTAATTTGCCAAAATATTATTGCTGAGAAACGTTAAAATTTTAACAAAAAATTATAATTAATTAGATGTTTAACTAGAGTTGCAACATTGAAAAGTTGACAGTAATATTCCACTTATCCTAAAGAATAAGTGTGCAAAGTTTGACTGAAATCGGTTCAGTTGTTTAGAACTAGATTTGGAACATAATGTGCATAGCCACACTGATTTTTATTCTTTTAGGATTTCCGCCTTTCTCCCATTATATTTGAAGGAATTAATAATTGACTATTTAAATAATTTATTTATGTGATAACTTTCACCTTAGGAAGTAAAATTTCTATGGAAGACTTTAATGAACAATTATTTCTTTTTTATTTATTAATTTATTAGATTTGTTTTTTGTTTAAATTTTTTTTATTTCTTTTAATTAGAAGATACTGAGGTCAGTTCACCATAAGGAAATTTGAAATCGTATTCGTCTCTTCTGAATTCTATATTAATCTGGCGAAAGTTCAGTTTAATAAGATTAATTTGAGCTCTACAAATCATTAGAAATATCGCCAAACAAACCATCGGCATTCTTTAAAACGGTGAAATATTTTAATTCTACTTTTAGAAATAATATAATTCTATTTTCAAGAGAAAGGAAAATGGATAATTTTTTATTAAAAAATTATTCGTTATAATATTTTACTTGTATTCTGTCACCAATCTTATTCAGCTTCTTTATTTTATCTTTTTTTGTTTCTGAAGACTGTAAATCTGCTCATACTATTTTCGCAAAAAGTTAAGTTTTGTTGAAGTAAGCCGATTTTATTTCTGCAATAAAATGTTAAAAATAACCTTTTTGTCAAAAATATGAAGAAAACAAAGCAGAAATCTTAAAACCCTCGGTTTCTAATATAAATAATCTAAGTTAATATATACATTTTTATTACATTCATGATATATTTAAACTTTTATTGAATATATTAAACATTATCTTTTGATTTTCTTTGAGGTTAATTTTATTATTGTATTGTGCACTTTTACTCGGGTTTTGCCTCCGCTGCTAAATATTCTCTGGAATTTCATGAACTAATATGTTTTTTTTTTTCTAAAAGCTTTTTTAATTTCATTTATTTTCCTCCTTTTAGTCTCATTTATCACGCAATCTTTCATTATAATTATTATTTAACATTGTAATCATTATTCTAATATTTAATATAATATGTTGTCTCCAATAATATAAGTCTAAATTAGTTAACCCTTTCAGAACCCAAATCACGTATACGTGATCATGCTAGTCTCCCTTCGCGGACCACAGTATCATATAGGCGATGGGTTTTTCGATAGGCGATGAGTCTCTATGGACCTACGATCACGCAGGTGCGATTTTCAGTTGGAATGCTTTATTTAAATTATTAAATTCTATTTGGAATGCTTTATTTAAATTTTTATGTATCACTAGATGGCAGTTGAAGTCGGTTATAAATTTGAAGTATATCTAACAGAGTGTTGACCTTCAATTTACGCTTTTCGCTCTGAGCTTTTATTTACTTTTTTTTACTTGTTCCCGGGTATTTAAACATGTAAGCCTTTGCACGTGTTTGACTATTTCAAGAGGAGTGGGTATTTAGAGAGAATTGATTTATTTTTTTTCACTGTGTTTTTGTTTATATTTTGACTGGAAGTAATTAAAGGATGGAAAGCTTATGGGTTTATGTAGGAGGAATAGATTTGTTGTTTGCAATTTCGATATCGTTACATCGTATTTTGAATGCTTTGATCAGTTCTATTTTGTCTTCAGATTACGAAAAGAGTGAAACGCTTAACGATCTAACTGCACGGCGTTTGACCTTCTTAGTAGGGAACCCATTGGTTTCTGTTCTTTGTTTATAGATTTGACAGATTTATTGGAGTAAACGAACGGCTCTCTGAAAGGGCACATGTGATTTAATAGACTCCGGCGTTCATGTTGATAGCTTTTTTTGTTAGGAGAATACAGGAAATAGGTTCAGATGTCTAGCTGGGGTGAGAGTGAATGATAATGCAATTTTTATCTTTTTATCTTTGTTTTCATGCGCAAAATAATTGTTGTCTTGGATATAGTTAAAAACTGAATACTTTTTTTAATTCATTTCTATTAAAATTATAGTCTTTATATTAATGTATATTAAGTTGTAGTAAATTACAAATGCTACTTGTAAAATTAATCATTGAATTAAAATAATTTTCTATGAATTATTTTATAAAATTAGGCTTAACTGCGTGAGTCCGTGGTGACGATCCACTTCCGAATGTTCGGTCCTGTGAGAGCGCTACGTTCCCTACACGCTGATTCTGAAGGGGGGGGTAAAGACTAAGTGACTAAATAACAGTTTAGTTCTAAAAAAAATTCTAGAAAATAATATAAAATATTAGCACTTTACCATGTCTAAAGCAGTGAAAAACAGGTTATAGCATTCTGTCTTTTCGATGCTTTTTATAGATAAGAAACAAGTCAATTTTTTTAATGTATGTCGCCTTTATAGAACAAATTAGAAACCCTTTAATTCTAATCATTAAACTTTATAAGACTGCTTACACTGCCGTTAAATCTATATTTAAAATGTGATAAATTTACATACTTCTTTTTTAGTTAGAAACGTGTTTGTATAATAAATTTTTCACCCTAGAAATTTCACACCAAACTACACCCTTCACGTAAAAGCACTTTGGAGCATCCCTTATGGAAATTGCCATTTACTTCTAATAAAAACAAACGTTGTACTTGTGGACAAGACAACAATGTCATGTAACAAGATACGTTGTGTGATGAACGTAAATTGCTGGTCTGTGAAAAAATGTTATCTATATTCATTAAGACCATCAAGCAGTTTAACATTTCTCGTAAATCATTCATCTAGCAATCATTCTGTTGTTCGTAGCAAAATGTTACATTCCAGCATTTTTTACACTCACTTTTAGTCTTTCCTCAACAATACTTTAATAAGTGTAAAATCAGAAATTTGACATGTTATTCTTTTAAATTTGTCCTCTATTTGTTTAGATTTCCTTGACATAAGTCTAGAAAGTATTTTCCAAATTGATGTTCTTTTATCCAAAAAAAAAAAAAAATAAAATACTGGTCTAGAAAAATTAATTTAAGAACTTATATTTCATCATTAAAAAGAATAAGAAAACTGCTGTCTAAGCTATATATTTTTTAAAAACAAAAACATAGGTGGTTGGCATTTCTTGTACAGTGCCTACATCTAACATGATGAAGAAATATTTTTGAACTTTAAAGATGATTACTTGCTTATGCTTCGAAAATAAAACTTCAAAATAAAGTGTAAATTCTTTCTTCACAAAAATGCTTTTTAATTATATATAAAATATGAGCAGGAAATTTCAATGTTAAAAATTGAATTCATATTTTATTGTATGGTAAGTCCTTATTTTAGGACTTCGTAAAAATATTTTTTTTAATGATGAATAGGATATTTTGAATAGAACTTTTTATTCATTCTTGAATAAGCATTTTTTTTCGAAACATAGTGGTTAGTAAATTCACCTTTAAAAATTACGAATACATCAAGTTCTTGCGGTAGCTGCTCATCGTCAAGCACCGGAAAAATTGTTTTTTTTTTTTCCTCCTCGCATCAAATCGTAAATTTTTAATTGTTTATATTATATTTATTGGCATAAGTGAAATTGTGTACCATTGTAGTTTTTTATCGAAATTTTGTTTAAAATTGAAAATAATTTCTTTTAAAAAAATCGAATACTCGTCTAAAATCAGTACCACTAACAAACACAAAGATGAAGCGTCTTCTTTGTACAAATGTTGTTTTGATTTATATTCAATGTTGAATTTGTTCAGTTTCCAAGATAAATTTATTTAAAAACAAATAAGTTCAATTTAAGAGATTGTATGAACAATTCTTTAGAGTGGATAACAATATAGTGTTTGCTGGCGATGAAAACAAAATGAAGTAATCTAGATTTTCTGTTGTGGTTGTTTTTGTTAATGGTATTTGCCATGGAATGCTCGCTTACTCAGTCAGCGATTTTAAGCCAAGGGCGCGTCTCTTGTTTCAAGAAGCTCCAACTAGAGCCAAGAGTACGCCTTAGTTACACACTTATTCAATGCACTTGCACAGCACCTTTTATGGAGGGGGGCTCATTCATACACCTCACAGCTACAGTACACAGAAGAGCAACCGTGCCCTGACCGAGACGCTCAAATCACGTGGAAGGCACGCTATCTCTGTGCCAGGACGCCAGTTCAAGGTTTTCTTCATTACTTGACTATTCACTGATTCTAAAAAACCGAAACGTTGAAACCAGAATACTAACATACTGTTTTCCTTACGTTCGAGATCGAAAAATTAACTTAAAGTGATACTTTTTCTTTTGCAAATGAAACCATACTGACTCTATGATAGTTCCAAGAAAAGAAAATAGTAAGAAATATATATGTTTGTATGTAGTATTTATTTATGTTTAGAATTTAAAAAATGTAAAAAGCAAAATGGTCACTAAAACGCAATTAATTGAGTAAACGAGAAATTCTATGATTGTTACAATTTTTTAATGCTTCCTGCTTTTAATTTTTAGCATTTTATATTTATATAAACTTTTCATTTCGAAAAATCAGTGTCCCAATTGTAATCTGTTGTTATTTTCACATACCATAAAGAAACTGTAAATTTTATTACATTTTATTTTAAATTACTTCGTTTTCCTTACTGCATACTTATTTGTTCATTTTTTTTCATGTTCTGATTATATTAATAATTTAGTCGAAAATAAACATATTCAAGTCAATATAATAAATATTATTATAAAAATAATAATAAATAATAATAAAGGACTTAAGCATATTATTAAAAAACTGAGATTTGGCCAATAAAGATACGACCATGAAGTCTCATAAATTGCTGCATTAAATATAAATCATTCAGAAAAAATATAACTTCCATGTCAAAAATTCGTGTACCCACTTATATTTAACATAAAAGAGCATAAGTCATTCATAATGTATATATTCATAAACAAATAGTGCGTGCGTGCGCACGCGCGCGTTCATAATGTAAAATAAATTAACTTCTTGGCTTCCCAATGTTTTAAAAATGGTTTTTAAGTTTAATTTTTATGGAAGAGGAATATAAAGCTACTTGATATTTGAGTACAATTAATAAAATATTCAAATGTGAAAAAAATGCCTTTTTTTCTTAACCCTTCAAATATTAAAATATAAAATATAGTTTAACTAGATCATGAAATGCAAAGACTTTAGACATGTAATCAAGATATTCAATTAATAACACTAATAGTCTAGCCAGAAATTTTCCAACCCCTTAATTTTACAATTGCAATATGAAAAATAGATATTTTACTGTCTTCAAATCAATTAAAACTCAGTTTCTCTCATTTAATCATAGATACAAATAATTTCTGAATAAAATATTTCATTTCAAACTAAATTAAGAAAATTAATGAAAATACATTTCACTAGACCGCATATTTCTATTTGAGGGGGAAAAAATTTGAAAATACAGATATATCTGAACTGCATGCATCAATTTGGTTTTTAAATATTATTTCATGATAATTCACGACATTTTCTACTGATAACGAAAATCAACTTCCATATTTCAAAAGAATATAAATTGATACACTAACATTTCTTAGACTATTAATCTATTGATATCTCCCTCAGAGATGCATCATTCTTTCATCTATCATCGAATAAAAGAATTCTCTTCTAAAGATTGTCATATATACTGTTTATATGAGAGATGATATACATGAAATGCATAAAGAAAGAGTATACATTACTGTTCATAATTCCCTAAGAGGTTCCCAAGGACCTCACATTTTTCATACATTTTTCTTTACTATCAACGCATACATTCTTACAGAAATATTCACTGCCAATAGGTTATAAAAAGTTTCGAAAATAAAACTTTACTAGACTTCCTAAAACTATTTTCTTTCTTTGTCACATTTTATTGGCTAGAACTGTCAATTAATGATTCAAACTGCCTATCATAAAATGCAAACTGATATGTTTTTACACAACATTATGAGTCTACTTTAAAATGAAATCTCATTTCTTCTTGAGCATATAGATCTTGAAAAGAATTAAATCATGTCTTATCTGCATTTTTAATATACTTAAGAAAATCATCTTATTTTGAAGTTACATGACCCGTTTCTTGAAGCTATATGACCTCGCCAAAATCTCTGTCATTGTTAATGTTACAATTCTTTTTTTTTATTTCGTTTTTGTGACTTTCACAGTCGGTATATAAAATAATATATTCGGTATATATATTTCGATATATGTACTTGGTTTCATTCCTACCATTAGTCTCTAAAGGTTTAAAAAGAATTTATTTTTATTTTCAACTTGTACTGTACTTTCTTATTTTTTTTAATTCAAGTGGTTATAATCCATTGACAAGCATATGTACAGTACTGATGAAATAGCATATTATTCTCAATTAAAGCTCGCCGTCATTAGGGGATTGCTTCAAGCTTTCATCTAAAATTTCTAAGGTAAATAGTTACATTGGGTTGCTTTTCACAACAGTTACACAAAGATTCCATATTAGTTGGTGAATATATTTCCTAAACTTATCCGCTAATCAAATATTGAGCAACTGGACTTTTCCGCAAGGGGATACATAAAAATGAAAGAAACGAATTTAACCCCTTTATTACCGTTCCTCTGCATAATAACAGAACTGAATTATCGTTGTTGAGGCTTATAAACTCGTATTGAATCGTTGTATGGTGATATAATTCAAAACAAAAATTTAGGACCTGACGTATTTATTGGATTTATAATCGTTGAAGTAAGACGGCACATACTTGAAATTGTCATCTAATAAATTAATAAATATGCATAGCAGTTAGATATTAAAATAGTGGGCTTTTTTACAGGTTTATTGACAATATAAATGATAAAATGTTTTAACAGACATCTCATAGGCAATATGATCGATTATTTATTGGAAATCAGCAGAGTCCTCAAACTGAAATCCACTGGCCTATTTATATTCTCTTTTATAAACGTATGTGGTACATTAATTGCATAAGATTCTTTTAAAACACTGAAATTTTTAATTAATTCTACTTTTGATACGTATATCTATTGACATTCTAAAACATGTAAGGACATGCAAACATTGTATAAAAATTGACCCATCTTTAGAGAACAAATGCTTTCATTTTTATAGTTTTAATATATTATAGGAAAGGTGCCTATCGTGATAAAATACAGCTCACTAGATTCAAATTCCGTTGAATAAGTCACCATCAAATTGATAATACCATGTGAATTGTTGAATCAGCGTTATGCATAGCATTATGGCCATGACTTCGATTATTATTCCTTACGAGCAAGACACGCGTGTGCGTGACTCTTCAGCCATAAGCACATCACATATATTGGGGGACACATATATTTTCCTTCATTAGAATTATTCATGAATAATTTAGTACTACCATTCAAATAGTGCTTTCATATAAGGTCTCTAGAGTTCCCTGAAATCAACCACATAAATTGGAAAGTAATAAGCATTTAAAAGTCATGAGTGAGAATTATATATTTGGACTGTGCATGATGTAATAGAAGCGGAATTTTAAAGTTGTTTTGTGTTGATTCAGTGTTTAAATTTTGCGTTATAAATGTCAGTAAATTGAAATCATGCCCCAATAAAAATTAAAATATTACTTAATGCTGCAAGGCTTTATTAACCAAAAGTGTGCAAATTTAAGTTCGGATTTTTTTTTTTTTTACAAAACGAAGAAATTTATAATAATGCTGTAGAATGAAATGACGATTTAATATCGTTTAAAAACGAATTTTAAAAACAAATTCGTGAAGGAGATTAATTGGGTATGGCTTATGAATAACTTTTTCAAGATCTAAAATTGCAAATTTTGCCTTTTATTTCGAAATAAAAAGGCTATTGTTACAAATATAAAATCATGGCTAAAGGAATCAAATTTGAAAGTGAGTCTCTTTTCAAAAAAATTATCTTTATTATATTTAAAGAGATAAAGGAATAGACAGATAGATAAATAGACAGATATCTTATACTATAATACGAGGAATGGTTGTCAAGTCGAAAATCGCCCCAAAATTAATAATCTCCGGTAAACTTGGGGGTCTGGGGTTTTTGGCCGCGAGGAATCGATTGGCGCCGGTTTTGAAGCGCTACGATTGAGCAGTTCGGAGTTACAGATAGGATATTTTCAAACTTTATTAGTTCGCCATAATGGCTACTTAAATTTTCAAGAGGTAACGTGCTGCCATCTATAGCCAATATGCCTTCTATATCAATATTCACATATATATTTTTCCATTTCATGCAGACACGTGATGAAAATTGCATTTTTATATGTTTAATGCGCAATAATAATTTATTTTTTGAAATTTGAGTTTTTGTCAATCTGATGGCAACATATTAATAAGATAATTTTTTCCCTTTTACTCGTAACGCATGCTTGGAGCTTAAGTTTTAATTTTATCTTATACTATAATACGAGGAATGGTTGCCAAGTCGAAAATTGCCCCACATTTCCGACATTTCAACGAGTTGGCTTCGATACCTGTTTTCTCCGAGCGGAGCTCGGTCACCCGCTGGTATAGAAAAAAAATGAAATTGATAATACCGAGATTTTAGGGAGGAGGGGGGTCACCATTTTTATTGCATCTATAAACGAAAAACAGCTCGCCTTTTCAGATCAATCTAATTTAATGCAATTTCATTTTAAACACCAAATAACAATCCTTGTTACGTCAGCAGTCCTTGTAACCTGACAAATAAAATTTTGTTTATTGATTTACTGTCATATTTTAAATCTAAACGTAACATTAAATAAAACATAGGAAGCAATTTCACCATGTAATCATTTTGCCTTCAATCATTAAAGAACATTTTCATATATAAAAAATTTTTATTTAAAAGTGGCATATTAGGGCTAACCTTGTAATATGGAGCAGTATTAGAACAGCTAGATCATGTTTGATCTCAATGAATTTCGATAGTTGTCTTCGTACCTTTCGGATTTTAGGGACAAAAAGGCTATGTTTGGAACAAGAAGATAAAATGCTGAAAGTGTAGAAACTGGAATTCTTGATCCTGTAATCACAAGCCCGAAACTCGAAGTCTCTAAATTGGGTGATTGAAGGTGGCTTTTATTATTTTTTAAAATAAGGCTGTATGCCTTATCTTTAAAAAATAAAATTGCAAACACGAAGCAAATGCAATCATAAAAATGGCACAGAGGGCAAAATACTAAAAAGAATAAAAAAAATAAAAGTGCATTCGATTTTTTTTTCTCAGTGATGAGTTGCTGTAAAGAAACTGTTCTCATCACATCAGAAACTCATTAAAAATTGAATTCTAGTTTTCGACAAAATGCTTCTGAGTATATTTTTTAACCGTTATAGTTTTATCTATAGTGTATAGTTTTGTTATTAATGTAAGAGTTTTGAATTCCAAGAATTCTATAATTGAAGAGTTTTGAATTCCAAGAATTCTATAATTGAAGAGTTTTGAATTCCAAGAATTCTATAATTGAAGAGTTTTGAATTCCAAGAATTCTATAATTGAAGAGTTTTGAATTCTAAGCATAAGAATTCTATAATTGAAGAGTTTTGAATTCTAAGCATAAGAATTCTATAATGGAAGAGTTTTGAATCATCAAAGTATTGTTAGCTGATAGTTTGTAGTACAATGCAATAAATCATTTCTTTATATGAAGAAATCATTGCTAAGGCATAGAAGATGGTATGATGGAAAAACCATAAAAAAATCATTTAACCAATGTAGTTTATTTTATAATATAAGCAATTGGAAATACCAAATGACACATAGAAGTTACTATATGCAGTATAGTGCATAACATTATCTTTATCTTCCCAGGAGCAATTACCATTTATCTAAAGAAAAAAAGTAAATAAATTATAAAAGAAAAAAGCAAGTCCTTGAAACTAGCATAATCTTTTCTATATTTTATAGTTTAAGTTAATTTGAAATTCAAGCCACTCATTTGAAATAGCAAAATATATTCTTAAATAAAATGCACAGTATTAATTGTATAAAAAAAGTCTATTTTAAAATAAAATACAAAAGCAATTAAAATATGAAACAAAAAAACGAGAAAAATATTTGTTTAAAAGCCTTGATTTTGATAGTTTTTGCAATCACTTATACACGAAAAAATATAGAGAAAAATCGTTTTTATTGTAATTCCAGGAAAATTTTAAAATAAACAAACAAAAATCTTGTCTGAAGTTGTTTAAGTGTTAACCAATCCTTTGAACATTTAAATAAAAGCTTAGTCTTTTCTTTCCTTTTTTTTAATATCTAATCACGACAAATATGAAAAATAATACATTTGATGCTATAACAATTTATAAATGCTTCCTAAGAAAATATTTTACGAAACAAGCTTCAAAATGCAAAACAGAAATTAAATCATTTAAAAAATTAAATATTTTATATTCTCCTTGAAAAATGCAAGAATGCCACCGTTAGGGGAAAAAAATCTTTGCGAAGAATTTATATTTATTCTTTAAACTACTGAATGTTATTATTTACTTATTTATATTTCTAGATCCACTTTCCATTTATTAAGTTTCGCATTTGTTTCCAAATAAAGATTTCTGAAACTAGTCTTCGCAATTAAGTTTTCTCTCAGTCAAAATTACGCTCCGTACTGTTTATTCGCAAAAGTCTTAAGTGTCCTGTTGATTCGAGACTTTTCTAATTTAATTTTGGAGGGAAAACGATTCGCACTCTTTCATGACTGTTCCCCTATTCTTAAGTCAAATCCCAGAAGACATAACAGCACATATTCGTTTCACACCCTTAAGAATACCTTTCAGTTTCTTCGTATTAAATACTAGTAGCGATAAAATGATCATGGTAATTTACATACACTTTAACAAGATTTGCCCCACAAGCCGGAGGGGAAGTTTTACATCGCTGGAAAGACGATGGTTTGTTTGGGAATCTTGTCGGTGTAGTCGATCGAAACCGAAAGCATCAAAAACTTACATCATGTTAAAATCTCTTCTTATCTTGTGGCTGAAGTCTAATAGGAAATTCCGATCTCGACTTCTCATAGAAGAACACCTTTGAGAACAATCTTTTCAGAGGAATACTGTCTATCTCGCAGACACTTCAATTTGCCGGTTCTTACGTGCTCAGCATACATAAAACTAGTAAATGCTTTCCAAGCGTATATACTGTCACACAGAGGGACAAATCGACTTCTGTCTATTATGTTGGAGACCATGATCGGACTTCTTTTCCTTCAGCTGTTTGATTTGTGTTGGTAACAGACCCTCGCCGCTCAGCACTCGTAATGATAGGATACAAGTATTGTTTATGCGAGCCTCTTTGACATTTATCTTTTCTGAACGAAGTGAACATGTCACTGAAACTAGTGAAAGAAAATTTATGTAAACGTAAACTTTCTTCATACGTTTGAATAAAAATTGAAGATATATTAAAATTGATCTTTTAGTAACTGATTAGTTGAACTTTAAAAAATTATTTTCAAAAAATTTCTATTTCTAATAAATAAGTTACTATTGCATCCTTTCAACTATTTGATTTGTGTTATCAACAGATCATCACCTTTTAGATTTTGTAATAATATAACACAAGAATTATTTACACTCAATTTTTAAAATTATATCTATCATAAGAGACATAAGCGCATTTCTGAAAATGATAAATGAATTTTGGAAAGCGTAATAACTTCCTTAAACCTGTTGTGGATTATCCTCTAGTTGTCTAACGAAGTCAGACAAGGTCCATTAGACCGTTGACCCGGAGAAAGTCGATGACCATAAGGAGGAGGAGCACATGTCCTTTCTGGAAAGTCCTAAAAGGTCCAGCATTCCTTACAGCTCACACAGTTCCTTAAAGCTTATTACTAATAAAACTGGAATCTTCAGTTTATTATTTTGTGCGGAGTGAAAAAAAAATATTGAAAATTGTCTTTCGATATTAAACCAGAAAAAGTGACAATATTTCTTTTTTTTTTTCAACTGCTTGATTTGTGTTGGTAGAAGATTATCACCATGCCGCTTTCCTTTATAATATGGATGCTCATAAAATGTGTCTCCAATTTTCTATTTATTTAGAACGAATGCAATGTGTCATAGAAAATTTTACCAGAAAAGTAAATTTTCTAAAAATGTATTAGATAAATAGTTTTTTTCTTGTGGATTTTTTTATTAATTTAGGCAAGAATTTTTTTTATATTCTACTTCTATAATACCAATATTAAAATTCTTCACCTTTTTTATATATCTTTGAATTGTTTCTAAAGCAGATTTCTTGCTTACGTGATAAAATTTCAAACTGTCATTGTTTAAATATGAAGCTATTTTGGTACCATTTATAAAATTGGACTCTGAAAATTACAAAAAAAAAACAATATAATATAATGAAAGAATGTTATTAAAAATGATATAAAATGCATTTTCTTGGGATTCATTTGCTCCTTTCTACGAGGTCAGAAAGGTATTTCACAAAATGACGTCTGTTTAATTCTTGTGGGGTGACAGGTATTTTATTAAAATATATACGATAATAGATTGAATTACAACCTATTGATCTAGGAATTTTCTGTCGACGGGATAGGGGAGCTCTGTTGGGTGCAAAAGGAGAATCCACCTTATACAGAAGCAAATTTGCAGTTGTACTATTATATATTAGATGATATCGACCTGGGCAACCATCACATTCCTGTAATAATAGTATCATATTGCCGAGTTACGTTACTATGAAAAAAACCCGTTATATCCAATATTTTAGTGGGCACAGAGAATAAGTATCGATGCATGGCAAATGGTTGATAATATTTGTGTGAATAGTAATGTGATCCCCAGTCATTCTGTATACAGGAAACCAATGAGTGTCATTGTATAAAATCAATTTTTCCTTCGACATATAAATTGATAATTAGTTCTACAAAACACACGAAAGTTAATTTGATCCCGTTATTCCTAGTGTCTGGAATGTATCTCACTAATTTTAATCTTAACTTATTGTTGACGTAAGTAACTTTTCCTAACTGAAGCTAAAACTAACGAGAGAAATGAAACGAAGTTGAATTCTACAAAAAATTGTTGTCTATAGAATATCTTGTAGACAAATGTATGATCAGCACATTAATGATGGAACTCTAATCTATAATTTTTTTTGCTAGTTCTATGCATTGTAAATAATCAAGGAATGCCTTTAAAATAATGCAGAGCATTAATTATTTCTAGAATTCGACATGGGGATAAATAATCTTTCTTCAACATTGTGATAAATATTATAGCATTCCATTTTAAAAATTAAACAGAAAAGTAAAATGATCATAATAATGCATAATATTTGTGATATGCACAAAGAAAACGAATAACACAAAACAATTAATTTAAAGAAACATCTTTTAAAAATAATCACTCTTTCCTTCAAATTTTTTGAATGAATTACTTAAATTGACATTTCATGTTCATGATATTTTCAAAAAAAAAATTTAATTTCATTGTCATTCATAATTTCTTAATCGGTGTGCAAATATTATGCGTTTAAATTAATTTAATCGGTAGGAACAATCCTTTTTCCCTCCATTTCCTAGTAGTTTTTGCTTCATTTATATATTAGTTTTAATCGCCATTTCATCGTGTAACTTTATATTAATAAAGTCAATATTAATATTGCAAGTATAGCAGTTTCAAATGATAACGATAAATGAAATTTATTCAAGAACAGAAATTTACGATAACGTCATTTTTCAGAATTAAATGATTTGAAGTTTTAATCATTTAAATACATTCGCTTAAAATTTTTTTTCTTAATATTTAATAAAAATCTAATTTACATAATAACTTATGCCTATTAAACATCAAATATTTCCCCTCTGTAATAAAAATTGAATAATTTGAGATTTTCAGAAGTGAATAAAATTTCGAGAACAGAAAATTATTTAAGAAATTAAAAAAAAGAACTAAAACAAATTAGAATTTCCCATCTCTGAATAATCAATTTAAAGATGTTATACTTTCTTGAAAATCTTTAATTTCCTACCTTTCTTTTCACATATTTTTTCTGAATAACTTGGGAGTGGCATTATTTTTAGAAATATATTTTGAAAAAATTGTTAAACAATTAAAAACGTAAAAATATGCTGAAAATATATTTTATTTTACAAAAATAAAAATTACAATTCCAAAAATAAGCATTAATTTAATTTAATTTTTGTTTGGATTCAGTGAGAAAATATTCTATAGGAGGAATTTTCATGAAATATTTTATCCAAATGTGTACTTTAAATAAAATTTTAGTGAACAAATCTTCCAAACAAAAAACTAAAAGCCCGTTTTAGAAGAAACGTTTTATAATTCTGGTATAACTGGATTTAGTTTAGTGTAATTTAGTTACATATAACATTCAGTTTTAAAGCAACGCTAGGGCTATTTTGGAACTCACTTAGCAATTTTGAACCGCAGTCTAATAACGAGAACGACACCTGAGCTGGAACCCCATTTTTTTCACACCACAGAAGTGGGAATGATATAAATTGGAGACGAACGGTGATCTATTGAAAAGATCTCGGCTAAAGAAGGCTCCAGACTTGAAACACGATTTCGCTAAAGATCCGATTGTACCCTAGTGCATGTTAAATTGGTTATCAAAAGCAAAACATCATTCCATTAGTTTAGAGGAAAAGCTTCAAGAGAAAAGTGGTAGCTCAGATTTCATTGTAATCGAACCGGAATTCGAATGTACGAAATCTGCCCTAAAGTAAACCATATGTTGCTTCCAAATGAAACGTTAATATAAATAAACAAAAATAATGTGAAATTTATATTTGTATTCCGTTTCAACACGGCCAAGAAACATTCGTAAGTTTTCTAATTAAGTATATTTTTTATGCAACGCAGAGCTTTGGTTATAAGTCATTTTCATTACTAATAAAACTAAGAGTTTACCCAAAACTTTCTTGTTTACTTTCTAACAAATGCACTTGTGCATTATTAAACGTATAACGGTGGCAAACAATAATTGCGAAAGAGCCTATTACAGTGTAATTTTTGGTCATCAGTCGCTGGGCGGCGGTTAATACACAAGAACCAAAAAACCGAATGTGTATTTAGGAGGCCTTTATCATGCTGAGTGAAAACAAAATTTGACAAAGAATTTCAAATTTAGTCACGAAATCACACACATATATACAGACAAACGGTCAAAAACATGATGGATTATGTTCGAAATATGCATATCAACACTCTAAAACCTACATACCAAAATAGATTGAATCGTGGTGAATCTATGAACCAAATTTATCCGTCTAGTTCTCTTCGTTTTGTAGTTACAGTATTCTTATATTCGTACAACCAGACAAAAAGGTTTTCCTTGAAGGGATTTTATTCAGTGTTTGACAAAAAGCTGTACATTTGAAAAATAGAGCCTGCACCAAATATTATCCAACTAGCTCAAAGTAGACACATCCCATAATTTTCAAGATTATGTTTTCGAAGTCAGGGAGTTAAGCGGAGATGAGGCAAAATCTTGAAATTGAATTTTTCAACGATTACAATACTTTTTTTGTACACTTCTTATAAGAAAAAGTAAAAAGACGATATTCTCCTCAGAGTAGAGACTATTTTTGAGGAGTTCTTAATCTTCTATACCTATACGAAGACTTTGGAATAGTTTTCAATTAATGAAATAATAAATAGCACGTTATATGTTGTTAACTTAAATTCTGAGGAGGGTGAACATGAAGAAGTTATTCTAACTTCCTCTTTATAGACGTTGCCTTCTTTTTAAACATCAAATGTAACTTATCTTTCAAAACGAGAGAAAACGGAGAAAAACAGAAAACCTTGAATAAATTTAATTAGCTCTAATGCTGAATTTAAAATCCAGAACAGTCACACTAAAACGATTGATTTTTTTTATCTATGGGTCGTTTTTACAGATTCATAAATCGTAAAATATAAGCGATGTATAATTGCTGCTTAAAATTCGCCAATGAAGGAAAACAATTTTCACATTTTTATAATATGCGCTTCATTTTAAAATTCAAATATTGTTTTTTATACTAAATAAAATATTTTATTAAAATTATTTCAATTATTATAAAAATTAATGTTTAAAATTAAATTTTCTTTAGCAGCGATAAATTTTTATCAATTAATTTCGTTATCAAAATTCTTACTACTCGACTTTTCACGCATATGTCGTTTTACGTTAGTCTTTTGGAAGTCATATAAATAATCATAAAACTACAAAAAGCTTTATTTAAAATGCAAATGTAGTAAATATGTTTTTCAAATTTTTATCGAACATTTTTACAACTTCAATAAACATCTGACAACAGCGCGGACTTTATTTCATTTCATCGTCTGAAAATATATTTATTTATAATGAGATACGAATTTTAACTTCATCGATTTTCCAAAATGATGAATGTAACTGAGCGACGAATATGCATTAAAATTTTCTTCCCTCAAGACAATTCTTACGATAAACGTATTTGAAATGCTGCGAAAAATAGTTAAACGCAAGAAAAGAATAGTTAAACACAAGTTATCAAGGAAAGAGTTTTTGAATGGAATGAAATGTTTAAAGAAATAGAGAATCAGTCATAGTTGAATCACACTCTAGAAGATCACACGCATCGTCTTATCACCAACATGGCTATCAGATCAGATAGTTAACACTTAGTGATCATTGTTTAGCAACTAGAGGCATTGTTGAACAAGTTCCAATAGGAAAAGCGTCTAACAACAAAAAAATAGGGAGGAGTAATTCATGGGCTTAGCATGTGTATTTTCGCTGTGCCATTGTCATTCGTGTATTTTTAACAAGAAATCATCAAATATATATAGTTCCGAATACTCCTTTATCCTCTGATATGGCACCTTGTAACTTTTTTCGCGGTTGATATTATCTCTTCATGATCATTTTTTTCAGTCAGCTAATGAAATAAATTCACAATGAATTTTGAAGGGATTTCACAAAAATGACTTTAAAGCATATTTTGATGATTGTAAAAACATTGTAACAATTTAATGACAATCGTAAAATATTACATTGAAGGAAACGCATTGAATTTTGACCGATAAATTGATACCAATTGTATCATATCACCATTTCGAATATTTTTTTATCACAGTAATAAATATACCTTTACTATATATGAAAGAATATGCTATATCAGTATAAACTAAATGAATACAAATTTCTAGAATAATGAAATATATGCTTTATTATACTATCTATTCAATCACAGATGTATTGGAAATTGCGAAGAAGAAAGGCAGTTAGAGTTTTTAAAAATATGGTGGGGAAAATAACACTTGTTTGTATTTGTTGAATAAGATGAATGATGTACTTTCATGCAATCACATTAGATGCTTATCTACTAAAGTCCTTTAAAATTTAATTACACGACATTCTTCACTGTCTTTTGATACCCTAAAATATTTCACATTTTAAGAAAATTAGAGGATTCTATTATTAAATTAGAGTAACACGGTGTGTTTCTCGACAGCAAGAGTTGAATCCATTATTTGAAATAAATTGCTTAATAAAGAAAAGTATTTAGACAACTTTCTTCCTTCACTTAGACTTACTTGTTTTTCGTGAAAAATTAACCCATTACTTAGAATTTTCGATATGGTATTCAAAGATATATTCAGATAGCAAAATATGAACATTTTTACAGGACAAAAATTTATAGCTTTAAAATTTTACTTTCCAACAGTTTAAAGATTCAAGTTGACAGAGAAATTCCCTTGAGTTGGATTTTTATCTTTTCATTATCGAAGCTGTCACCAAAGTTAAGACAATATGATACATCTTGAATATTAATAAAAAAACTCTGGAATGAGAAAAACTCCGTTTTTCTAAAAAAGGAAGTATAACATTCTGTCATTTAAGGGCATGATTCTTGTAGCATAGAAACTTAAATACTTGGTGTTTACTGCCATATTTCGCTAAAATATTGTGGGAATAATTCCATACATTCTAAAAGAAGAATGTTTGTTATTAAAAAGTAGCTCTTAAAAAATTGTAGTTTAGTTGTATTTATATTTGGCAAAAATGATTTTGTGTAAAAAGCGATGCGCATTGCTTTGAACTATGACCTCAGGTTAAGGATGGTAGAAAAGATGTACAGGGTGGTTATAATTAAACTTCCCTTATTAACAGCATCATGCAACGCAAACAGTTAAACAAATTGCCACGAAATATTTTTATATAGAATATAGACGAGATGCACTCAAGGAATTTTGACAAAAAAAATTAAGTTCATATATACTCACTAGAGGGAGCCTCTTCAGGAGAAACATTAATTTTAACACAATAAACGATCAAGAACAGATCAAATACGGAAACGATATTAACATTTATTGACTAGTTTCTAATCACCTTGTCATGGTACCACATTTAGTAATTCTAAGGAAAAAGTAACATTATGTTGTTTGAGAATAAAGAAAGTCCAGTTCTCAGAAACAAGAAGAGATTATGACGAAATTGCTTAGGCTGACGAAGGGAAAGGCGATCCATTTGACCACCCTGATTCCACCTGCAAAGTTTCAAGTCGATGGACAATGTGTTCAAAATCAGATCGTAACTAATTAGTTGTGATGTTTTTCACATTTAGTGTTATGGAGTTGTTTAGGTCATTCAATGTCGTAACAAGATACCATCATCATTAAAGCATTAAAATCGACAACGGCCGCAAACTTTTCTTACTTTAACCTGTTTTGCATAAGGCTTCGTCTTCTTTGCTACCATCCAAATCTCGAATTTTTGAACATTTGGGACTTAACGTTGGTTTTTTTCGAAATTACCTGAACGCATCTTGTATATAGTTTACATACCAAGTTATGTCTATATTATTAATTATACCCACCCTGTATTTTTCTTTTCGATTTTTTGCACCCCATAGTAGGACCAGTGACACACAATGGTAAATTTAGTGTAATATAAATCCATATTAATTAGGGAAATTATATGGTTTACTAGGGTGGTAGAAATGTCAATCGAAGCTAGATCTTTAAAAGATAGAGACTGAGATCCTACTATTAATCCCTCACTATTCCTTCAACAAGGATTTGAGAAGATCTGAAACTTCCAAGAGGATTATTTGATTTTGAAGGACATCATTGTCATATTTTGATGATTTAACTTTTACACTGTATCAAAATTCGACAAAGTTGATCCCAAACTCTACTGAAACTTTACCTTATATATGGATTTCATATACGCTGTCTTCTTTCGGGGGCCTTAATTTAGTGAGGTGCGAAATTTCAGGGAGGAAAATACAAGCCAAAATCCTTTTCTAGTCATGATAATAACACTCTTCTCAAAATAAACTTTTCATAGATGTAAAATAAGAAATAGAGGCTTTGCTTTAATTAATTTTCAATAGTTTTAATTTGCTTGAACTTTTCGCTATGTTGTTGTTACTTATGGTACTATTACAAGACCGCTTATGAACTGACAGCGATTTAAGCCGAGTGTGAGTAGTAGCTTCTGAAGGAAAAGCCCCCGAGACCCAACGACAGAAGTCTGTCTTTAAGCTCATGAAAATATTGTGCTAACATTTGTTTGCTTACAGGTTGGCCCTTTCACACACCTCACAGATAGAAAACAGGGAAGAGAACGATCATATCCAAACCAGGACTCGAACCTGTGACTTCCAATCATAAGGAAGGCATGCTACCCCTAGACCATGTCTCTGGTCCGCTCAATTACGTAAATGAGCCCATTGATTCATTTTAAATTTAAAAGTTTAGCATCGACTGAAATAATAATAAGCTCTTACGTTTATATAAATATGTGTTTAACTCTTTGTTGGTTTGCGTTTCATTTTTATTTGAACTGAAACTCAAAGTTAGCAGTTAATAAATGGAATCCTTTAGTTCGAAAGAATTGCATTTATATTAAGTTTCAGTTTTTAAATTGAATAAACGTAATTTTCAATGAGAGAAAGGATATAAAATTGTCCCTTTGATGTTTAATATATCCTTCATTATAAAATATTTGTTTTCTTATGAAAAATGTAACAAATTTGATCCTTTTATTCTGCATTTTAAATAAAATATTCGGCTACCTTTGTGAGGTATGTCATATTCCCTAAAGGTGAAAGAGAGTTTTATGCGAAATCTAATGATATTCATAAGAAAAGAATTTACTGATGCTGAAGCTCATTTCTAAAAATGTCTGGATTAATTTCGAATAAATTTTATTCGAAACTTATGATAGCATTTCTAATATTTTGCAGTAGCAAAATTTAATTATCTCTTACAATCTTACTTCTTGATCTAGGTAAAGAAATTTTTGCTTAAACAGCAGATGTAAATAGATTTTGCTAGTCAGCAATTCATACTTTTTTTCAAACTATGTAGAAACTCACATTTTAAGAAAGATACTTTGAACCTAAATTTTTAAAGCAGTCTTATACTATTTTACTTAATTTTTACCGTACATTTTCTATTTATAAATAAAATAATTCCGAATTCTATCTGAAAACTTTGAATAGAATTTCTTAATTGGCTAAAATGAAAGATTCTTGAATCGAAACTAATGTTTAGAAGGCATATTTTTAGGCGTTCATAAATCACGACTGCGAAACGCTCAATTTATTGACAAGAAAAAAATGTGGCATTGGAAAAATAGATTTAATTTTTTTAATGATGTTATTTCTTTATAAATATTTTGTGTTTAAAATAAATATTATGGTAATTGATGCTGTGTTAAGAAAGTTAATAAACATTCATTTGTTAAGATTTTCTTTTGTTTAAAATTAAATTATAATTTAAAAGAAATAATACATCCAGCTGAGTTTTGGTTGTTGTTTAAGAATCCGGCCAATGTTAGTAACTTAATTTCCTACGCTTATTTACAACTAAACATAAAACGTTGGGTTCGATTGATTGATTGATCAAATTAAAACTACAAAATAGATATTATAGATGAAAATCGTGTTTTTTGAGCAGTGATCTGACACCTGATCTAGAGCACAAATGGTTAGACTTCATTTTGCTTATTACCTTTCATCCGTCCAATTGCACTGCTCTAATGTTCAAATTCGTTACGTTTATTTATACTATTATCCATAAATGAAACGAATGACATCCTCCAAAACTATTTTAAACTTTGGTAAAGATTTAAATTTCTTATTCAGATGTTCTTGGCGTAATGGCGTAAAACTCTGTAAACAACGTACCTTTATATGAGAAAAACAGTAAATATTTTATACCTATTATTTTAGAATATATATATAAATGATATGAAAAAAATAATAATAACGGTGTTGGAAATAAGACAGCACTTCACTTGTCGTTAAATCTTCAATCTTCACTTTGCGTTAAATAACTTTGTCAATGACAAGTAGAATGATGTAGAAAGTGGCTTTTAAAAATGTTGTTGTTGTTGTTGTTGAAAAGAAGGGGAAACTCGATCAAAAGGAAGAGCGACGTTCAGCTCTATACTTTCTAATTTGCTACTTTATCTCTAAGGCAGCTCTACTTTAACCGATACTTCTTTTTTTTCAGACAGAAGAAACATGTGTCAAACAAAAAAAATAACGATAAAAGCTTAAGTTAATAGATCCAAAGGTAACTAAAACACGTTAGAAGAATGTTTAGAATAGTTAGAAAACTAGCTGAGTCAAGTGTTTCTCAAATAAATGCATAAAAATTGATCGTCGCTTTTTTATACATCGTTACAGTTTTAAAGTATGTGTTTTTCAACTCTATATACAACTGAAAATTTCTATTTGCTTCAGTTTCTTACATTTTTGTCTGTTTCAATTAATTTGTAATATTTTAAAAATTATTTCCATGTTACTTTATTTTATTTCCGAAATGGAGATAACTTAAGAAGAGAAACTGTCACTAAACAATTGCTATATACGTATTAATTAGAATAAAAGTATTTATTTATTTATTTTGTTTTAACATTTAATATCCATTGTTATATATATTTACCTTTCACTTTATTTTCTTTTCCTTAATGACTTTATATATTTATTTCGAAAAATAAAGTAAACTCAGGGCAGATTTTGATTATCTTAATCACTAATTACAATAATTGTCAACCAATGTCTTCTCCGTAATTCTGAAGCATTTTTTATGTATCATGAAGCAAAATTGTAATAAATAAATCGATTTATAAAGCACATTTAAACCTAATTCAATCTTTAAAATTTCGTTCTTAACGCTACTAAATACACAATGACCGTAATATGAATTTGAGAATAAGTCAGTATTTCTATTCTTTTTATATTGCCGGTTATTTGCAATGAATCCACACTCCGTAATATGATTAATGGTATTTCATATAAGAGGAGCAAAGAGGTAATATACACAACGATTATTTCGCAAAACATTCACCATCACTTGTTCAGCTCAGGTATAGGAAGTCCATGATATGATATTACTTTCCATCTCCTTATCGCCTTTTCCAATAAAAAATACTCCAAGAGTACTGAAGTAGTCTCTATTGATTTTGAAGTTGTTTTCATCTCTCTCAAACTGATGTCCGAGTCTTAGTGTATATCCCTCTTTGCCGTCCAGTCGCTCTCCCTTTGCTCCACATAATTTTAAATATATATATACTAGAAACACTGGTAGGCATGCCATGCTTGGTTCACTCCAACCCAATGGGGTAAAAGTCTTGCTAGAACATATCATAAGCAACCCGCGTCTCTCTTCTCCCCTGCATTTAATGACTTCTTAGTGTCCTTTTCATATGGTGTAAAGTGAGGGAAATGACAGAAAGAGGGGTATATACAATTTTCTGCTCCACCCCAAGCCAACTCTGGCTGGTTTCAAAACGTATACAAGTTTTAGCACATAATAGTCGGATTTATACTATGTGGAGTGCTAGTAAATGACTAACTTAACACTCTCAGTTTTTAATTTTCTCTCTGATTTCCTTCCGTTTCTAATCAAATATAATTTTTCATCGATATTAAGCAAATATAATAAGATATTAAACAAATATCTAGTATCATTCCTTGTACGCACTTTTCCGATTATTTGATTTCATCAATTGCTATCACCAGCACTTGTGACTAGCAAGATCAGAAATAACATTTCAGGAAAGCATTATCAGAAATAATAGTCACTGCCTAATCACTCGAATGTTTTTAAAAAGTATTAATGTTCAATACATATAGACAGATTCATCTGCTTATCTTCAACAGTGTCCTATAAAAGGTGTTCACTCTTATAAACTGATTGGCTTCTTCTGAGTTATTAAATATCCAAAGTTACAACTTTATTGATTACTATAATAAAATAGAGATTAATTTTTGATTAATTAGCAAAATTCATTCTTCATTAAATTATAAAACATTGATAAACATTTAGAATAATTTCTCAAATTATTATCACCAAAATACATGCATATGCAAAAGTTCAAAAACCATTATTACATCATCAGATAAGTAAAAAATGCGTTAATTGTAAACTTAAACCTGTATAATAAAAACTTTAAATCATACTGAAAAGTCGAAAAGTTTATTCATCGCATGAACATTAATTTTCAGTCTTTTTTGAAATAACGGGATTAATACGTGCCTTTTCCGTTAAATTATTCCACCTTCTCTCCCTTTCAAAGTTCATTTCCTGATTTTATAATCCATTTTTTAAAACTTTTTTACTGATGTACTAAAATTTTGAAATCAACTTATTAATTCTTGATGATAATAGATTATTTTCATCTCTTTCAAAAATCCTTTTTCAGTTAATCGACAGTTTAGTATAATTTTGATTACATGCATGCCTGTAAGGAATTTAAACAAAATGTTAACATAATTTTCAAAAAATGAATTATAAATTAAAATCTAGAAATATCTTTTTATTGCATTTATAATATTTTAAAAAACTTTTTAATAAGTTATTACATTTTTCCTGGTAACATGGTATATATTTTATAATTATAGAGTTATTTTTTAAAACTGTAGATTTTATTTTCATTTAGAATCTCAGAGTTCTATTAAATTGTATTATGACTTCCAAAAATTACCTGGTAGTAATTTACAAGGGTTGAATTTTTAAGCCATCAACTATTCGAATAAAATATATTCTAACTCATGATTAAAATAAATTGTTTCGAAAAATCATCCAATATATAAAGTAAAACATAAGAAAGGATAAAAACAGGGTTAAGAATATTAAAAAAAATATTTGGGCCTATTTGTAAAAAAATAGATTAATCAATGCTAAAAATAAATTAATATAAATTTATTATTAATAAATTGCATCATCAGGTAAGTAAAAAATGTGATAATTGTAAACTTAGAATTATGCAATAAAAATTCTAAATCATGTTGAAAAATTGAAAAAAGTCGTTTCAAGTAATATATGAGTCTCTGATAACCCTTTACTCACTTTCAGGAAAATCATTCTTTTCTCTTTTAATCAAAAAAAAAAAAAATAGGAAATATACTGGCCTTTAGTTACTACCACATTGTCTTAGATTGTAACATTTTGTATAAAGGTCTGATTCATGACTCAAAAAAGTAGGTATAAGAAAGGAGTTAAGAATATTTTTTTGCTACGAAGAGGCAGTTAACGCAGTATATTTTATTTTATGTTAACTGAGTATCACAAAATAATAAAAAACCACATTTAACATTTAAAGCATTATAAAACTAGACTATATACGCATGAATAAATTGTGCAACTATATTAAATAATTCTATAAAAAGATCTTTAAAATGTTAGTTCTAAATCGTAAAATAATTACATCTATTACTATATAATTATCAGAAGCTACTGCACCCTTCCTTCCGCTGTAAAACAGGTCAACATTATTACATAATTATAATTACAATGCAAAATTTCACTTGTTAAATTATATTGACCTTTCTATCTCGTGAAGTTTATACAATTCTAAGAAACCCTCAGAGTTAGCTGTTTTTGCATTTTTGCCGATTAATTTTATGCATAAATATGTGATCAAATCAATTTGTCCACTTTCTAAATATAATTATTTTCTAATCAATCGAACCAAAGATTCATTTTAAATTTAGAGTTTGCCTTAATTACATTTTCCCCAAGGTGAGTCTAGTGCATGCTGAATCAAAAATATTGTATCGGCGAATTCTCTTCTATAAATATACAAGTTTGGAATAGTATCCCACTTTCCTCCTTTATCCTTTGCATTCTACTTTTTTAATCGAGTCCGTCATGCCTAGTCTTAGTTCTTTTTAGCATTTCAAAGGTTCTAATAACATTTCAAAGGCATCTTAAAAAATTATGTCTTTTTTTATTATCAATACAAAGAATAAAAATCTATTGAATAAAAACCGTTGTCCAGTGTTAAAGTCCAGCATATATTTTTGTGACTTAACATATGTTATAAAATGAATGTAAAAATTTAATGGGGTTTATTTTACAAGATGTATTTACAAAATGAAAGTTAATAGCATCTAATTCCAATCTATTAGAATGTTCTTAATACCCTGGAAATATGTTGCCATAGAGGGTGAAATTCATAAGCGTTGCCATTTCATTCTGGGTAAGTTCTACAAATCTCATTTCTAAATACAAGTTAACAACGTCACTTCTCATTTTCCATGAAAATCATTTCATATGTATAAATTTAAAATTCATTTTAGCATAATTATTCATCTTTCTCGATATTTTCATAAATGGGCTTGGTATTTAAAATAAAGCATGTCCCTTTTTGGAGATAAAAATATAAAAATAAAATATATGCATTAAAAGAATTATTTTAAAATGTCAGAAGTATTTTATCATATTGCACAGAGAACACATCAATGGAAAATTCTTTATTTCCCTATGTATTAAGGCTTTTAAATAATTGTAACGTTCTTTTCTTTTATCAACACTAATTACAATCATACACATAATTTTAATGTTGGAAATTGTTTTCCCATTTTACATTTGCAAGTTGCTGTTTTGATTTTTTTAAAAAATTTGCTGCACCGTTTCGACTTTAGATAAACAACCGTTTTGAAATGCTCTGTTTTTATTTTATATCTACTTCAGTTCTGCATTTAATTGCCTACTTTATTGAAATGTTTCTAATTTAAATTTACTAATTTTTATCAATCAATGAATTTAAAACTTTTAATAACTAAAACAAACTTACAACTGATAAAAAAAGATTGAAATAATTACGATATGAGGAAACATGAAAAATTATCTATATTTTTCTCTTTTAATCAATTCTGACACGTTATCGTAGATCCTTCTTAATTCTTAAACCTAACTAAGCAATCATTCAAATTAAATTCAATAACATTTTTGCTTTTTTACAAGTCTTTCTGTTTGGCTAGTAAAATTTTTATATTAACTAAATCATAATGAGAAATTTATGTATTAAATAAATTCCTTTTAAATAAAAAATAAATTCACATTCATTGAATTTTTTAACTAAATCTTTTATGTCTTCCTTATTTTGATTTATATAGATTTATATACATTTTGTTCAGTAGTGAAGAAACATGCAAAAACGTAGGTAATATAAAAAAATATTTTTTCAATGCCTGTTTGAATAAAATTATCTAAATAAATTATTAATTGATTAAAAAAAAGAATGAAATTTTTGCTAAAATAGTTTTTTTAACGCTACAAACATTCGGTCAACAAAACTTGGGATGTGAATTCGAAATCAAATAGCATCTCCATCAGTAAATAGTCAGTAAAGGAAAAATATTTGTTTACTCATTCGAAAATCCACATGATGATTTTAATAAAAGCTCTTTTCATTCCCCACTTAAAAAAGAAATTTATAAATTAATAGCTTTTAGGATAAATATTAAAATTTATAAGTATTTATTTACTTTATGATTTGAGAAATTCAAAGCTTTGGCAATAATATAAAAACAGAAATTTCATATCTTCGTTTAAGAATGATATTGATTTTCTGATATCAACCCTGCATCTGCCTAAAAACCTAAAAAAAATAATGTGATTATTTATTTTCTTAGAAAGCGAAAGCTGCTAAACATAAAAAATGATAATGCTGGAAAGTAAAAATATGAAAAAGGAACTTTAGCACACAATGCTTTGATGTGACAAAAAATATTTACACCATAACATGTATCAAAAATATTTATGTTTAAATATGAATCTACAATTCAGTAGGTAAAGAAAAAAAAGCATTTTTCTTGTCTCAAAGAATATTATTCATTCTGTAAGATTCAAATTTTAGAAAATTGTTATTTTTCTATATGTTAGAACTCAATTGAGTCAATAGAATATTTCAGAAGAAAATCATCTGACTGAATGAATTGTTCAAATTGTGGGGGACCTCAAAAATATCTATATATACATGTTTATCCGCAAAGTTTTGAGTTCCCAATTATATTTGGTTTACTTCTTAACAGCAAAGTAAACATCATATGTAAACTAATCTTGGAAAAGTTGAGCTTAACATTTAACTTTAAAATAAAAATGTTCTATACTAATAAAAAAACAGCAAATATAAACTATTTTTGGAAACACTGAGCTAAACCTTTCACTATAAATCTAAAACCAATATACTCTGTACTAACAAAACAAAGCAAATATAAACTACACGGATTTATAGTAAGTCAGTATTTACTTTGGGAAATACTGACCTTACTATAAATCTAAAAATTTAAAAAAATACTCTCTTTATTATTAAAAATATTATCGAACATTTCTTTTAAAGAAGTTTTATGGAAGATTATGGTTTTTAAAGAAGAAATATATGGAATCAAAATTAATGAATTAATTTAATCGGCAGTTTTAAAAACCTACTTTTTACAATGTACAGTCAATTAAAATAATTGAGTAAGGGTTTTGTAGACTTTGTCATCGTCGTCGATTAAAGAAGATTGTATGGAATGTAAAATAAGCCTATAGTTTAAATGAGTGCATATACATGTTCTAGAGAATTCATTACACAATGTTTTTTAAAAAAATTAATTTATAAATTAACCATTCTCAAATACAATCCCGTTCATAAGAGCCCCGTTATTATCTCATTTACCCATATGTCTTTAGGGTAGTGGAGAATGGTTATTTTGTTTTCTGATCACAGAATTGAACTGATTTGAAAAGAATATATTTAAAATAGTGAAAAAATATAAGTCATTGCCTCAAAAATTATTTTTCTAATGATTCTTGTCTGCCCAAAAATATTTTTTAACTGTTTTTCAATCTAAAAAAATATTTTATTCAATAGAATATCATACACTAACTATTTCATACCTTCAATTTAAAGTAATTTATAATCTTTCTATCGCCAGTTTCGTCGAGAAACGAATCTTCATAAAAACAGCATTGAGACTAGATAATACATCTAAGCAACTGACTTTAAAATGAATAAAGATAGTATTATAATATTTTAATAGACAGTACACTTCTCACTTCATTTTAAATATTTAATCACCAAAAACAATTTATATTCTTTGATATTTACGCTACCTGAAAAAAAATTTCAACAGAAATGTAATCTTGTAGTAAAGCTTTTATCTGCATCTCACAAATTTCAAACTATCATTAACCGCCTAAATAAATCTCGATTTAGTCAAATTGACACTCTTTATTCTTGCCGCATTCATTTGACTATTTCTATTCCATCAATATATCAGATCTATAAATAATGGACATTTATTCTGATACCTTCAATATGATTAATCAAAATATTTCTTTAAATAAGCTTCCAATTCAATGAATTGCGACTTAACCATGTAGGATTCAAGCCCATCAAAATGTTGATTTAACTATGTATAATTCCAGATTATATTTTCCATCACCACAACCTTTGTTTCGTTCTTAAAAGATCGGGACCATCATCTTCAGATTCATCTTTCAGCATTACTTTCTTTTCTTCCTCAATGGAGATATTCAAAACTTCGTTCATTATGACATTGAAAGCTGTTTCTAACTAGCTCAGATGAAAGTAACCAGGGATAATTAAGAAAATTATCCTACTTTTAAGAGTGAATTCCGACGGGACAAGTGTCCTGGTGGAAGGTCGAGGCTCGTGTGCAGTAGGGTGTCATGTTCGAGACCTTATTCCATAGAAGAACCGTTGTTTAAGGGAGTCTGTTTCACGTTAAATCCATAAGGATGAAACCTCCTCTCTGTGTTGTGGTGTGGAGTAAAGAAGGTGTCCCTAGCTCAGATGTCGTCCTTCTCATCTGGCCATGGTTCAAAATTACGAGATTCGTCCCAAAATATTGCTTTAGAATGAGATGTTAATATATCTAAACTAAACTAAACAGAAGGAAGTCCAAAAATGGAAATTGAATCTTACTCGTAACCGTTATATTCTGCAAATCCAAGGAATATTAACTCAGCAAACTTATATTACAAGTACTCGGTGTAGGAACTGAATGGTCTTACCTAAGACTTCTTGCTTCCCTTTCATTGAATAAAATTGCAAATAAGGTAAACAAACGTTTGAAAGAAGTACTGAGAAAAACCGGAAAATATTTTTCTATTGTCTTTATTCAGAGTATTTAAAGAAGACAAAACTTTTCCAGCTCGCTATGTCTTCCCAGTTACGCACTCCAAACTCTGTTTCCAATTGCTCCACTGTTTAAAATTCTTGACCTTTCTCATCTTTGTTTCATTTTTTTCATAATTTAAAATTCATTATTATTACTGCTGTGGAATCTTGAAATATATTTGCCTTCAAATTTTTATCTAAGTAGCGACAAGAGCATGATATCAAAAATGTGTGAATACGAATTTAGAATATTAAATGGTAGCAACTTTCTGAAAATATCAAAATAGAGCAATGACTCCAAGTGTACAAATTTTCAAGATTTTAGGTAATTGCCAAACGCGTGAAAAATCGATAAAGATATTCCATCTTCACAAGTAAGTAAATTCAAATAAAATTTAAGGATTAATTAATACAACTAAATTTAACTATATAAAAATATAACTAATCTAATTAAAGTCTAAAAGAGAATAAAGCAAAAAAAAATCTGTCATTTTAAAATTAAAGATAGCTTTTGTGTTATATTTAGGTATTTAAATTACCATAGAACATGAACTAAAACTATTAAATTAGCAAGCTCTAATGTAAATACAGGGACATTAATTTTCAAATATCTCAAAATGTATTAATTGGCATAACAAGGATATGTAAATATGTTGGTATACACTTTCAAATATCTTAAAGTATATTAATTGACATGACAAGCTTATGTAAACATGGAGATAATTTTCAAATATATTATAAATATATTCAAATATGTCAAAACATATTAATTGACATAACAACTATTTCATCTAAATATCCTTTTCCCAAAAGTATTCTCAAAACTTAAAATCACCTAACACGTTTAGAGGAGTCTTCAAAAAATAAGACAGACTCAAAAGTTGTTTGTTATATAATTAATTCAAAGAAATATTGCATTAACATACAATTGTGGATTCGAATTGCAGAAAAATTTGAATTAAATCCATCAAAATTCCCCAATTGCATCTTTTGATAGTGTAAATATGGGAATATAAACTTTAAAGTGTTTCAAAGCGTAATATTTAACATAACAATTATTTCGTACAAAAATACCTTTCTTAAAAGTATTCTAGCAATTTAAAATAACCGAAGCAATTTAAAGGAAACTTCAAGCCCTTTGTTATATCATGAACTCGAAGAAATGTTAGGTTTAAAATCGTCACTCTTTCCATTGACATTTTCGCCAGTCAATTGCATTCAGCAAATTTCTAAACTTTCGCGCTCCACTGAATTCTTTTCAGGAAACCATTTCTTCTATACGAAAAAGCGAAACGAATGCAGAGAGGGAAAAAAATGGTGAACGAGATAAAAGCAAAAAAAAGCAGCGCACTTTTCTGTAATATTTGACATTCCTGAATTTTAGATGTTAACGTAAGCAGTATCTACAAGAGATATCTACATTCACGTAAATATAATTCCGGTCTTCTCTTTTTTTATTATTTATTATTTCAGCTTTTCTTCAAAGTGCTTTGTTAAACAAAACTAATTCGTAACTGCTAGACGACATAGGAAGCTTAAAAAGCAAAATGACAGAATTCACAGAAAATTTCCAATACCCAGATTCAAAATTTCGTGAAACGTTTTCCATAAACATGTCAGAAAAATAAATAACTTGCCAAGACTTTTTTTTTCAAAAAAAATACCTCCCTACGCCTAGAAATGGAGGTAACTTACTCCTTTCATTTTAATATTTCAAACGCTTCCGTTGCAAACATAATAGAGGAAAATCTGTTGTACAACATGTTGGAAATTGACTTTTCTTCAACCAGAGTGTATTCTGCACATAAAATCTTTTTGAAGTGTTAAGAAAATTTAATATTCTAAGCATATTCTATTTTTTTCATGAAAACACACCTATCTGTTGAAATATATAGATTGCGATTATCGCATTTCGAATTTAAATGTCCCATCATTTTATTACTTATATTATTTCATAATTTTTATAGAATATTATCTCGCACACCAATTTATTTCAAAAATTTAGGCTTAATTCCTATTTTTCCTCTAAACCTTCGATACTATAATTTTAATATATTTTATGAAATTCTTGTAATTTGATCAAAGTTATTGGATTTCATTTTTAGTGAAAAAAAATGAAAAGTATTTAAGTATTCAAAAGGAAATAATTTACTTTATTATTTTCAAAATATAATATTCTTTTTTTTTTTCACACTGCCGTAGTGAATATCAATTTTTTGTTAATTAGAGCTATGATAAATTCAGTTTTTGCAACATGTTTAATGTTTAAATTCTTTTCCATATTTTCTAAAAATGCAATTTATAATCATTTCATTAGTAGTGACGTATTGAATACTAATCTTACTCAATAATTTGATGAAAAGTAATTTCTTACCTCAACCAGATTATTTATTTAGTCAAAAAGCATTGTGTAAATGAATCAAGATGAATTATAAGGCATCATTAATATTTAATTTGAAACAATGAAACATTAATATATATAAGTATGTCTAAAAACCAATTTTTAAAATATAAAAGTTACGATTATGCAAAATTCATTTCTTCATTTTGATCCTTTTGTATGTTGAAAAGTTCGCATCATGTTTTTTATTAAATGAAATTCCTATATTTTTGCATCTTAAAATATTACGCTCTCTTGTGAATGCAATTTTGAAATGTTCATTTATAATCAATTCACAGGATTAAAATTTCGTTTAAATGTTAATATATGAAGAAAGATTATTATAGATTATAAAATGATACTTTAAAGTGAAAACATATTGATTTACTTTGAAGTTTATTAATAAAAAGTAGAGACAGAATATCTTTATTTTATGATTTATTCAAATCAATTACATTTCTTTCCACGATGAATGAGAAATCGAATAATGGAATTAATATTCACTACGCAGAATTGATAAATGTTCTAGCATTGCAGCGGCTAAAAATGTCTTTTCTATCTATAAAAAACGCACAAAAAAAGAAATAAAATAGCAAAAAAGTAGCCAAATATGTCAAAAGTGATGAATAATAATCACATAATGCAAAACTCTCTAACTGCGTAATAATTATGAATGATTAATTACTTTAATTTTTGATGATAATACGTGACATCATATCTGAAGATATATTTAAAACTATGGTTCGTAGAAAGTTTATTTGAAACAACAAAAATTGTCCATACTTGTAATAAATAAGCAAATACATCTCTTTCCTTTCAGCATAACTTTTATAAAGAAAATAATTGTGATGAATTATCAAATCAAATTTCTTAGAGAGTCATATATAAATAGCTCATGTATATATGTGTTATTATATTACAGCTTGACAAGCATAATAATTCATACATTTATGTATTATTATATATTTTTAAATAATGGATGCATTTATGAGGAATTATATTATGGTATCAAATTATGGCATGGCAAGTATTATGACATTAAATTATGGCATGACAAACATAATAACACGTACATTTATGTATTATTATACATTATTAAATAACGCATGCATTTACGTTATTCACACAAAAATAATATATTAATGCATGCTGAATGTATTTTGGTTCCTTTCTATAGAACTGAAACACATTAAGAAAAGAAGTTAAAAAGAGAAATTAATCGAAATTTAAAATGAATTTAATCAGAAAATAAAGTTTGCATACATAAATAAAAGGTTACAAAGAATGAGCATTCACCTGTATTATATATATATATATATATATATATATATATATATATATATAGTGATTGATACGAATTCGCTTATTGAGAAATTTAAATGCAAGCAATAGTTTGTTGTAAATTTCAAGTATATTTAAAGGTTTATGCTAAAACAGAGTTACAAATTTTGAAAAATAAAAAAAAAACTAAATATTACTCTTTTTCGTTCTGCAAATTAAATTAATGCTATTTAAATTAAAAAATATGAACACTATCTGCAAACCATCATATGAAACTCAGTTTCATTACTGATCTATAAAAAAGTTTCTGCTAAATTACACGAACCGCTATCTTTTATATACATCATCGGGATGTTTTTTCAAAATTGAATATTTCCATTCCATTTTTTGAAAATACAACAGCTAAGACAACAATTTTTAAAATACGACAACAATTCTTTTCATTTTTAATTAAAATAAGAACACTTAAAAATTAATAAAAATTAAATTTTTTATAAAATTAATAAATACTTATTCGAAATAATAGTTTATAAATTAATATCTCTAAACCCCAACTCAAACATTCTGAAAAATCTCAAATAAGGTATTACAAGGATTTCCTCTCCCCAAATGCTTATCCATTTTGGTAAATGCTTAAATTAAGATTCAGTGGCACCCTTGTTATGACATTCTAATAGCTAATTGTTATCCCTTCACTGCAATTGAAATGCAAGAGAAATATTAAAACTTCAGAATTGTAACCATCATTGACGTAACGTTGGGAGAAATGCAACATTTATTGTGGACTTAAGATGGCTTGCAGAGTTTAGCAATTTCCCAAAATCCTTGAATAGAAAGGTTTGGGGACACCTTAAAGGTAGTTCTCGAGATATTCGTATATAACATCGATTATTGACAGAACCAAATCTTGCTTTGAATGCGTCTATTGAAACATCGGTTGCTATGGATACTAGAGTGCAAAGTGAAAGAATTTGTTTTGGCAATATTAATCAGAACAGAATCCGTGATAAAGCTGAGGTTTATAAGAATTTTCATGCAATTGAAAATCGTGTATGTACATTTATCGAGTATATTCTTTAAATGTAAATGATTGTATAAGCTTAAAGCATTGAAAAAAAGATTTTATTATATTTCGTTTTTTTTTTGTTTTATATTTATATTCTACTTATCCGATGCATGCTTGAAACATTAAAACATTTAAAAGAACATTTTAATGCTATGCAAATAAATCGAATGACTGAAAACTCAATACAACAGCCACTAAAATTGTTTACATTTTTTCGAAAGCATGCTTTAAGAAAGAAAAATCAAAAATAAAATTAACTTTATTATACTACTATAAAAAGAAAAACAATATCACCAAATAATGCCACTAAAACTTGCTTATTACTTATATAATGCATATTTGAAGTCTAACATTTAAAAAAGCATAATTTTAAATACTTACCTTTAGATAAATAAACAATATAAAAGCGCTTTTTGAATTTATTTACTACTCTCCTAAATCAAGTAAGCTGAGCAAAATAAAAGAAGTGAAACTGAAATAAACAAGAGAAAAGAAAGTTGGGAAATAACAATAAAATCCCACTAATATTGTATATTATTTACCGAAAACATGCTAGAATTATGAAACAAAAGGAAAGTTAAATGAAATATGTACGAAAAAGAAAAATAATATTAATAGGTAATTCTACTAAAATTTACTTCTAAATTACCTAACGCTTAGATGAAGTGCAAAATAAAAAATTAACACAAATTTCACTACCTATAAATAGATATATAATCAGAATAAAAATGCTATGAAATCTTGTCATTTAGTCACAAAAGCATATTTTTCAAAAAATGGGATAATAAAAGCTTAAAAAGCAATATATTTAAAAAGGTTCGCTGAATAATCAATATAAAAATGGTTAATGTTTTAAAATATCAACCGTTATTTTTCCCAATCAAAGAAAAAAAGAAGTTTAAACTTTTCTATGTTTCAGTACCAAAGAAATGCTATATTCAATTTTATTTGTCTCTTTGGGTCAACATATCGAAATATAATTTTTAAATATACATTTTTGTGAAATTCAAAATTATTGAAAAAAAGAACAATACATTCTACTCTACATTTATATATCTAGTTTACTAATTGTCTAAAATACACTCCAAGAGAGAAAAATGTCAATTTAAATTGTGATACTTATAAATTACCCCCCCCAAAGAAAAACCATAAAAAATTATTTTCAGTTTGTTTACTCTTTGTCAATAGTATTCTTGAAGTGGAAAAAATGAGAAGAAATTAAGCAATCAATATAAAAATTCTTTGTCAATATCTTTATACTTTGAAGGAAAAGTATAAAGATATCGACAGAAAGTTTTACAACAGAAGAAATGACAAAATGAAGTTTACTTTTATTTTTTTTTACTTCTATGCTGCATAAGAAAGAGAATTTAGAGTTATAACTTTTCTGTTCCAATCCTCTTTCAATAACGTCTCCCATTTAAAATCAAAGTATCTTTCTAAATTTCGGAAAAACAATTTTGCATACAAATCCCTGTTTTTTTAAATACTATATAAAGGAAATTTTAATGCAAAATTCAGAAAAAAATGCTAAAAATAGTATCAATAATCTTAAACGTGGAAGAAAGAACATTTTTTGACAAATTTTTGACATAAATTCTTGAATACCGCTAATATTTCAAGCCATTATAGCCTATGTCGCTTGAATTTAAATTCGACTGATTTGTTACATGATATTAGCAAATGAATGACATACCACAATTTTCCACAAAAAAAATTCACATTATCCTAACTAGGTTATATAAATCAAATTTATCTCGTTTAATTTTGGAATACATAATGAATCTTCAATTGAGAAGTATATTTTCATATATATTTATGTATAAATGTACAAGTACGTTTATATATATTTATGTATATATACATTTATGTATAATGTACCTTTATATATATTTATGGATAAATGTACATTTAAGTATTAGACAGGTAAAAATAAGAATTTTAAGAATATCTATATACAATCGCTTATTTTATTTTCAGTTATATCCTTCTAATCGTTTTTCTCATTTGTTCTAAATAAATAATAAAATAAGTATGGATAAAATTAACAATAACATAAAAATTCTATTCCTCATATCAATAATTGAGGTAAAAATCTATACCAGTTCCACAAAATTTTAAAGATTACTAAAATTCTTTTAGCAGTTTTTTTCAGACGTAGATTACTTCATTTAAATAAAGTTTATTAACATAAATATAATTTTATAACATAAATAACATAATATAAAAATAAAGGGACTTTTGCCAGAAATTCAGTCAGGTCATTGGCCTGGAAAAAAAAATATATTTAAAATGAATAATTATTTTATGCATGAGTATGAGTATTTCATACAGTAATATTTCTTCGATACCTTTGAAATCACAAGGCATGTAGATAACTTTATTTCAATTTGCACAGGCATATTAAGAAATTCAAATTTCCTTAAAAAAATTGGATTTTTATGGCACGCACAGCAAATGAGAACTCGACCTGTAAGATATAAGGAAGAAGTAATAATAGTCGCATACAGATGTAAGTAAAAAGATGTGATAGGTTTTCTGAGGTTCACTCAAATATTTTATCAAATACTTTTTTTTTCTTTTTACTCACTTTATTAAAATAAAATTTAAAACTATACAGGCTTATAGAAATCGAAGACATAAAAATAAAATTAAAATAAATGAATTAAAATTTGCATTACCTTAAAATGTTTTAGCTGATAAACACATAAAATAATTCTCAATGACTGGATTTGAACATCCAAACATAGAACGTTACAGTATCAAATATGATTCAACGATCACGTTTCTCAATATTTAAAAAGATTTGTCTCTCATAATATTCAAACGCATTCAAAGAATGGAATATTCTGTTCCACTACGAGGTTTAAACAGTATTTTATTCATCACGAATTCAACGAAAATTCAAATTTTTCGATTCTTTAAAAATACACAGTTTTTCAGGCGACCTCAAACATTGAAAGAGTAAGTGGGCAAAGGAAATTCTTAGAATGGTACTTTTGATTCCATCTGATATTTTCAAACAGAAAAAAGTTATTTCTGTCTATCCCGATTCACTTTATCTTGGAGGCGAAAGTCTTTCGGCTGTGTGACTTTGAATGTAGCATGGAGACAGATTTCAAAACTTCTGAAACCGTATCTCCAAAAGGCACTTTAACCTTTACTGCTTAGTAAAGGAATGGAAAAATTATTTCCAAATATGATAAAGATGATCACTATTTTTCTACATACAGAATTATCATTAAAAATACCCCGTAACTTTTATTAATCAACGAATGAGAAATTACTTATAAATCTAATAAAAACAAACACATTTTTCATGCACACATCAATAAAAATACAATGTATCATTTTCTAATAAACAAAATAAGGGAATAATTATTTCAAATCTGCTAAATAAACTTAGGATATGATAAATGAATTCGGGATTCTGAGATGAATATGAAACCCTTAAAATTAGTTTCATTTTGGTTTCCAACCCATTTCCTGTAGAATAAAAACAGCAAATTAATATTATTTACATCACATTTTGAAGCAACACGAGAGCTAATTCATATCTCATATTTTTAAGCGATTGACATATGCAAAATAATGCGATATATGCGAAGCGCAATGCTCGAAATTCAAGGTCGACGCCTAAGCCAATGCCCCTCCTCTAAAATCCCGCACCTTTCAAAAGAAGAGAGGGATTTTATCCCGACAAAATTGGTGTACACCTTCAAGCCTTTTTACATGCCCCTTCACCTCAGTGCCAGGTTTTGAGCACGTGAACCGATAGCCCAGAATCCGAAACTTTAAAAACAAGCTAGAATTTTTCATGAATGTGATTTTAAAAAAACAATCTTCAGTTAGATAACCCTGCAGGGAATCTTGAATGTCACTCTTTGAGAATATCTCAACCTACATTCCAAACAAAGCACGTAAGAAATGTCTTAATTTGTAAAATATGCATTTGAGGTAAATCTAATTGGAATCCTTATGTTGAATAATGATTGTAAATATGAATCGAAATATGTATTCAAACAACATTTAAATCGCTAATGCATTTATCCTTTTACGTTATACAGTTTTCATTCTCTACTGAAAAACGGAACAATAGAATAAAAGAAAATTTTAAACATGCTTCTAATTTTAGACAGAATTTGGCTTCTTTTTTTAAAATTAAAAATCTATCAAGAAACCTAGGTAGCACATCCTGTAGCATAATATTGTATAACAATTATGTGCTATATTATATGATATTAAACAATATTAAGAATATTGATAAATATTGTACAATATTTTATTGTGTGTGTGTGTGTGTGTGTGTGTGTGTGTGTGTGTGTGTGTGTGTATAGGCTGGCAGGCAGGGAGGTAAGGCAAGACCTATCACAACGAGGCTCAAAAGCAAAATTGCGTAAAGAGGAAGAAATAAATTATCCTTGATCTTATAAACAATCAGATATTGATAATAAAATTCTTTTTTGCCAGTGCTTATAAACAATGAGATTTCGATAGGGATTTCTCACACATGTCAAATCTGATAAAGAAAACACAGGTACTCTTTAAAGGAAAGTGCTTGGCTTTCTATCCTTTTACTTGGAATGTGAAAAATTGGCGGCTTTTAACCGAATTTTACAAAACTTCATTTAAATTAATTAAGTAGAAAAAGTGGAAAGAAATCAGGAAAAAAGAGGATATTTTAGAGTACTAGGGGCTAAGTTAACATAAAACTTTGGTAATTAATTAGGATTTAATTAAGATTTTAAAATATTACAAACGTATATATATATATATATATATATATATATATATATATTATTTGGGTGGTGATTTCACAATATGCAATACTTCAACTGTATTTTCTTCGATTATATTGAAGCAAAGAGAGAGAGAGAGAGAGAGAGAGAAACCCTGTCCAATAAGACTTGAGCTCTAACTCAGAATGTCTTTGTTACATGAAAGCAAAATAAACCTGGACTTTCTTCATTTACTTTTTTACAAAAAGAACAATAAAATTTAAGCGTTTCCTGAAGCAGAGAAAAACTCCAAAAAAATACCTCAATTGTGTGCGAATAAAAGCCTATTTACGAGTGGAATTAAAGAATCTTAAATAATTCAATAAATACCTTTACACGCATAATAAAGACCGAATCGAAAGAACTTGCCGTATAAGTAACAGCTTCATCGATTGAAAAAAGTGCAATGTAAGACTAACGAACTAAGAATGAACTTTATATTCAAATTTAGCATTAAACCTCCGCACTCTCCGATTGGATTAAAAGCATTTTCAATTTTGGAAGACAATTTCCTTCGCGGATTAGTTGTTTCTTAAGTCTTTCGCTTTTGCGAGGGAAATCGAAAATACTTGACTATAACTTGCTGTTTCTTCTTTTTTCTCTCTCTCCCCTCTCCAACATTTAATTTGCATTTCGATTTTTCTACTTGTTCTTTGTCCTCCCACCAGCACTTCAAGGGCGCAAATGATTTAAATTTTGCAGCGTCGCTTTGTGTTTTAAAGAAATTCACTAAATATATAAATTCAAGGCTCTAGGAGTTGTGGTTGTATTTTTTTCTACTTCCCTTTTCATACAGTTAACGATCGAAATACTTAATGAAACATTTTTGATTGTGACATTTGAATAAAATTGTATTTATCCTAAAGGCTCTTAAGTTTGAACTTTATATTATTTTAAGGACAAGGGAAGATTATTAGATCTTAATTTCCTAGTAATTAAATAACATGCAAAGAAATGTGGCAATTCGAGCCAGATTCGAATAAATAAGGTCGATATCTATTTTCTTTTCTTTCAAGTCTCTTCATTTCTTTTCGTAATAATTTTAAAATATTGCTTATAATTAGAACTTTTAGACTAATTCGTAATCAAAATTTTAAAAAATCCTGGTCATTTTCATCAATTAAATACATTCATACACCAGATGAGCTAATAGTTTCTTTTTTTTTTAATTGGACAATTTTTAAAGTCCCCGATTTTTTCGAGGATTTAACTACATATGATGTAAACGAAATGAACAATAAAAATCGTTTTTTCCTTCATTTAGTTCATTAGTTGTGATTTATACTATTTATTTTAAAGCATTATAGAGTAACAATCGTATTCAAAATGCTGCATACTGTACGCTCAACAAATTCTCTTACTTATTCATTGAAATTATCATTTCAAAATTATTTCAAATCTTTATTCATTTATTACTTTTTATTCATTGTTATCTTCATGTACCGTTTATTTAATAATTATATTTCATTTGTCGCTATATAGGTTTAAAATGAATCTTTTCATACATTTTCTGTTTAATAATTATCCTTTTTTAATATGCTCCCCATTTTTTGATCGAGTGTTGCATAATTCAAAATTTTGGTTAGTCACATTTTTTTTTTATTTTAATTTCGCCAACTTTGTATCATGTATTAATTTATCGTTCTTAAAAACTATTAGTGCTGATTAAATTAAAATTTTTGTAATAAATATAATATAATCCAAAATTTTAAAAACAATTACTGCATTTATTGTAAATCTTGAAAAGAAATTTCTTTATCAAAAATTTTATGAACTAATAATCATTATTATCTTTACATCGCTTTATCGATCACAATTTTATAAATTTGGCGGTACAAAAAATTTTAATTGTGTATAAAATTAATTTACTTGTAACTTATCTTGACTTAATAAATCATGGATGATCATGAAAGCTGTGGTGCTCATTTTTATTGATATGTGAAGTGACGCGAATGTTATAGCACTATAATTAAGTCTGATAAAAAAATATAACATACAAAAATAAGTAAAGTGTCCCTTTTTTTAGGATTTTGAAAAGCATACGATCTACGAAAATGGAAAACATCCTTATATCCTCTCGTAATGAAGTTAATTTTACCTGCAAATTATTAAAATCCCACGTGTCACTTTCCACGAAATTACGAAACTTGATACTGAAAAATTATAAAAATGTTCCTGTTACTTAGAAAGTCAAGGCCAGTGTCCTGGCACCGAGGTGGCGCGTCTTCCTCGTGAACTGGGCGTCCTGAGTTCGAATCCTGGTTAGAGCGTGGTTTTTGTTCTGTTTTCTATCTGTGAGGGGAGTGAAAGGGCCCCCCTGTAGAAAGGGGCTGTGCAAGCGAATGTGATGAGTGTGTAGATAAAGTCATACTCTTGGCCTTAGTTGGTGCTACTTCAAAAAAGATTTATTTCGGCTTAAATTCACTGATCAGCGAGATTTTCTATGGCAAGTGTCATTAATAACAACAACAATATAAAATAGGGTAAATATTATACGGCTTCGAGAGTTCAGTTATATAAACGTCCCGTTTGAAAGCAACATTAGGACATCATTAGAGATACATTATTGGACAGACCTCGTAATTTTTCTCTGCTATCAGATGATGGGGATGGCACCTGATTCGGCACTCCCCTCTCTCCAAACTTTAGCTTAACATCAGCGAGAGGACGTTTGGAGCAGATAGATTCAACGTGCGTCAGACTCACACACACACGGCGGTCCTTTGGTGGCATTGGGTCTCACACATGAGACTTTCTGGTTTCGAAGCCGAGACCTTACCAACAGGCAACCGCGACCACAGTTTCGAAACATAGGCTATTGGCCCAACTACCCCAATTCTGTTTTACTGTTGCTCCGTTTTCTTTTAGGATCACCAACAGTCATTTAAAAATATTAAGTAATATTTATCTTTATATCATATAGATTGGCTATGTAGAGAGCTGTAAAAGAGTTTAAGTTGAAAATCAGGCACTCAATCTATCGGCATTCGTTGATAAATCACACAAGAAAATTATCCTATTTGAAAATAAAGAATATATTTCAGTGGAATTTGGTTTAAAACAAAATGAGTCAACATGCTTTAAAACTTTAAATTAATGAAATCAATAACTAAAATGTAAAGATGGCATTTAATTAATTGCATAGTTTTCTTTCAATATCCCTAAGTTGAGGAGAATTACATATTCCAATATACATCCATAATAGGTTATCTGTGATCATTTAGATATTTCTAACTTGAATAATATGTCTCTACTTTTGTCTAAGGATATAAAAAGTTATCGTAGATAACTGGAAAATAGGATATAGAAAAAACTATCCCTTTTATAAGGTATCTTAAAACCATTGACATCATTGTAAGTTGTCTTTGTTTTTCTTCCATCCTGTTAAGTCCGGGTTATATTCACCAAAATAGGCATGGAAATCACTTCCAAATAACTAATTATTACTACCTTTGAAACGTGACTGCTTTGATTCATTCCCAAGCTTGAGTTCTGATTTTCTAAGTTAAGCGACATAATTCTTGCTTCATTCGCCAACTGTTCACAACGCATCTCTCTCTCTCAGAGAGGATGTAAATGAATGTATACAAATATGAATTCGCTTTTTGAAATATTATTTAAGAATAATTGTTTATCGGAAAAATATTAAAACTTAGTTAAATAAGTTATAATAATAACTTACTTTACTATATAATGGAATACCACTCAGGCAGCTAGATGAAACAATTTTAATCGTTTGTGTGCGGAAGAATACTTACCTTTACGGCAAGTGAAACGCAATAACGCTTATCCTTACTCAAACGGTTAAAGAAGAGATACATGTCCTCCAGCCACATAACCCACGCCTATTGCTGCAAACTTATTTATTCACTTCATGTATCAATGACTTAAGTCGTCGACGCTGATAACATATTAAGCTAAACCATCTTTTTTTTGAAAGTGAATCACCTCCAATTAATAATGATTTTAATATCTAAACAATACAGCTGTTACCTTTAAGTTTTCTTCTTTGTCTTATAACGATGACTCACAATTTCGAAATATAGTAAGTTCAGGTCATAAAATTACCTGTTTAGAAAAAGATATCTGCAGTTGAAACTAATGATCGGAGTAAAGCCAAATTTCATATTCAAACTGTGATAGGGATGGAGAAATTAATTATCGCAAAAAAGAAAGAAAAAAGAAACAATTGATATAATATTTTATACACAGAGAAGTCGAACACATAGGAAATGTTGCGCGTGAGTCAGAGAAACAAAATAATGATTAACAGATGTTTATTTTCGGTGTGTTCCGTTCTGTATGTAGTACATGTTTTTTGTTCCTAGAACCTTAATGAAATTTTCCATAACCCATTTTCTGTTCGTTCATTGTAATTACTTATGCATTTTCGTTCCGACAGCGCCAAAATTCCCCTTATCCAGGACTTCTGTTGGCAATTTTTTCCCTGGAATTCTCTTTCTAAGCCTTTGATGATACTGTATAAGAAATTTGGCTTCATTCTATTTATTAGTTTCAGCTTTAGATGCCTCCAAACAAGGAAAGTTATCGTATGCCTATTTTTTACATACTAGAATTATCTCCTGTATAGCTTCAAATTGAATCGTTAATTAGATCTTATCCAACAAAAAGTATCACAATGCTTTGCTTTGATTTCGCAATCTGAATTGAGCGACTAATAATCATTATAACAGATAACCGTTACGATTATCTATAATAATCAATAGGAATTTTCTTCCTCTAACATTTTAATTCTACCTTCCGTTGTTTTAATTGTTAATCGTAAAGTGAAGAAAAGAATCAAATATGCATTTTAACCATAATCCCATTTCTAATTCCTACTAATTTCAATATGATATTGCTATTTTCGTGTCAAGTCCATAGATTAAATATCATTGATCTTAATATCAATTATTATGCTTTTGCTGATACTCTCGCACAATTTGATTGACATTTATTTACATACTCTCTAACAGATTTATGATAGTATACCTGTAGACATGCTGTTCAAATCATTGCTCTTACAATAAGTTTTTGACTTTTTAATTTACATACTAGATCCAAAATTTGATACAGCTATGTAGTATTTATGTCATGCCTACATTTCAAACACGATTTATTTTGTTTATTGATTTACATACTCGCGCACAATATATATGCAGAGGGATATAGTTCAAAATGGAAACAGATCAACAGCTTTGGTGCAAAAATTATATACTAAAATCGAACATTGTGCGTTTTTTAACCATATCATTCACATATAAACGAATAGACAATGAGAAATTTAATCCAATATTTTATAAACACCACTTCTTCTAGATATAAACCATATTCCATACCCCATTAATCAAGATCGTTACCTTTTTTTGAATTACCTTCTTCATAGACAAAGAATCAAAATTTCGCAGATTATTCCGACGATTCGAATATTTTCCGTTTGTATTCTTCGAATAGGAGGAAGTAAAATGCATCATCTCCTTATATATCTCATTTATAAAAACGATAAATAGTTACATGCAGTCAATTTATTGGTTAGAATTGAGGCGGGGAAAACTGGATTTAAGCTGGTGGCTTGTTAATTTAATGAATTTACAACACATATTACAGGATGTTAGCAAATTATTTCTGTAGCCAGCAAAAGAAATTCTTTCAAACTAAGTAATACCACACTCTTTACTTTGGTCAGTTGAAGTGTTGGCGTTAATTAATATATTGCGTGTGCCTAAGCTATTTATTTATTCGCGCGTAAGAAACAAATTGACCAATAAATGTCTCTTCTCCTCGAATTGCAGTAAATATAGTGAAGTCATTCTTAACCTTATTCTAAGGGAAGCACAAATCTTTATTGTAATACTTTCTTCAATGTACCGCAAGGCATCGCCAGGAAAACGCTTGCCTCAATAATGCTTCTAGAATGCCTTAATGAAATTCAAATACATCTGAAATAAGACTAATGAAAGGAGTTCACTTAGAATTTTTTTTCTGAGTAGTGTGATTGTCCGTTCAAGCTTCAAGGACAGACTTAATGAAAATCAAATATATTTGAGTGAAGACTAATAAAATTAGCTCTTCAAGAAGATTTTTGTTGTATCGTACATTACCAATAATGTTTTTGGGTTGTTACTTTTTTTCTCATCTTGGGCACATTAAATTAAACATTTAAACTAAATTAAACTAAACATTTGTCTTCTACTCTAGCATTAATAATGCGCAATAGTATCTTGCAAATACTGCTATTTAATTGTTGCTTCATTTTAGTAGGATATGAGTGTGGCTTTCATTTTAATTGTCGGTTTGTAAATTTAAATCTTGAAAAAAAATTCGATTAAATAATTTAAAAAGTAGACAATTTATAAGCTGTTTCATAAAAAGTTAATTAAAAAAAAGGATCCTTTGTTTCTCGATAAAATCGCAGGATTCATTAAGTCATTGGTACTGAGAAGTCATACCAGACTCTCCGACCCACCCGGAGGTACACGGTTTAAAACCATTAAACTGAATGACAGGCCGCTTCAATAGTACCACTGGTGGGAACTGTGATTGTTCCGTGGCCAATGATGGCCACGGTACAATCCTTCCAGTAGAGAATTACGTCCCATCGTCGATGAGAGGAGCCACCCCCACTTATTAGTATACCCTCAAGGGTGGTGAGATCCAACCACCATGCCGGAAGCATCTCATCCTCATTTAGAGGCGCCCCTTGAGGGGGGAATTGGTACTGAGAAATCAATTTTAAGGACCCATTCTCTTAAGAGGTCTTAAAAGAATCACCTCACATCAGCGGAATTGGTCTCCTTGAAATTGTATCGTATATTCAATAATAAAAGTCATCCCTCTAGCATTGTGAATTAAACATAAAACTGTGCACGCCATGAATGCTCAAACTTTTTATTTCAGAGTCCCACAAATAAGGGTTTTGGGCTTCGTAATATAGTGAAAAAAATGTCTTTTACTCAGTTTAGATGTCTTTATCTAGACCAATTAGTATTAAAATTTCAAATACAGCGAAAATTTTAGTATGGAAAACATATTAAAAATGTCATTTTTTTTAATTTGTGTTTGTTGAGTCTTTGAATTAGAGCATTTATAAGCATGCAAGTGTACAGACAAACATACGCTCGACATATTAATAGATTTGGTGAAAAATTTAATAAGGGTCAACATTTTAAATCCCTAAATAGTGTGACAAGTTTTATCTATCTATAAGCTTATTTTTCGTTGTTTGCATGTTTTTTTTTTTTTGTACTCTAACAGACAGATATGTAAAATTTCTCTGAATGGAACTCTTTAAAAAAAATTCAATGTTCTATGCATTTAAAATAAAGACCACAAATCTAATTTCATCCATCTAGCTCAAATCTTTTCCGAGTTATCGTGTTTACAGACAGACGAGTCCAAAAATATATATCATAACTCAAAAAGGTCTGAAAACTGAAAATTTGCAAAATATCTATACCGAATTATTTTACAGTTAGAATACTTTGCTTTCTGTATACTTTGTACACGAGACAACAAAGAAAATATCTACAATTCCACATCCGTTCGCTAATAGCATAATATTATTTTTGGATAAAAACATCGACAAAATAAAGACCAAATAATCACAAAAGAAATTATATCTTGTTTATCGTATACAGATGTAGACTCGATACGCCTCACACAGAAGGTAACAAAATCGCAATAAAAATGAGGGAGACAAAATTCTTTAAAATATAAGGTTAATTTTAACCATGGAAATCTCACAAAAAGTAAAATTCCAGGACATCTGCTTAACAGTTCTTAGCTGAAAAGCTGATTATTCGTTAAAAGATCTAGTAAGCGAAATAGCGATAAAATAAATGTATGAATCTGAAAAATAATTCAAATGCAAATTCTGAGATGACGATTATTTCAAGACTGTAACTTACTTCAGAAACAAATTTAATATATATATTTCTAAAAATTAAAATTGATATTAAAAGGAATTTATCAGGAATGAATTTATTGCTTTTAATAACACTTAAATAATCAAAAAACACAACCCAAAAAAACCTGATTTCCTAATAATCTTTGAACAAAACTGGTAAAGACAAATTTCTCAAAACAAAGTCTCTTGACAATCTAGAACATTAGTTCCATGAATATAGCATGCCTTTAATCGCTTTATTTATGATAATTTTCTTAAGATCGACACTGACAAGAAAATATTGAATAAAACCTTCACAGCTCGGATCCTATGGAGCCTTCCCTTTCAATGAAATAGAATCAGTGAGACGTCTTTCCGTTATGCAACTTCCTGGTAACGAGTTTTATTCCAGAGAGCAATCTGCCTGAAAATAGTTTCATTAAAATGATATTATGCATAGCGCCTTGCATTCTGCTACGATTTTCGGTTAAGATAATGCACGCGAGAGCGATCGACCAGCAGCAGTCAAAGTTCCATTCGCATTTTCCTGTCACCAGGTGCAACGGCTAATGCGTTGACGTTTTCCTCACACGCGGATGATCTTCAATTAACTCCATTTACCATGCTTCGGTCTATCCTGCTTAATTGGATGCCTTGCACCGTTAACTAAAATTAATTTTCATACAAGACGAGAATGAAACAATAAATGCTCAGCTAGTGTCCCTGACACGTTAATTGCTATGCAATCTTTTCCGGTGATATCACTTCTGAGATTTCGCATGCTCAGATTCCTGAATGCAGCAGCATTTCGAGTTTTCTTAAGATAGGACTAATAAAGGCATCGGATTTCTATGCACTTCTGTACCATTAAGTTCATGAAGATAGCTCTGTATGACACTTAATCATATATACTACTAAACTCACGCATTTAAATAATATATTCTTGTGATAGTAAGCTTAAAAGTTGATGGTAGCTTTCAGTGAAAGATTTTACTTTGGAGAAAATATTTTATTTATTCCTTTTCTGGTGACAGTTTTCAATTATATGGATGTGATCTATACCATCATTCCATTTTCAAATAAAGTTATTTACAATATATTCGTATTTTTCATACTATGTCCAATATGTTTAAATGAACATTTTCCCCTTTCCTCCAAATATAATCAACGAAAAAAGGAGAAAAAAGTGGAAAAAAGGTTTTAAATATCCTGATTTAGATCAAATTATGTCGGAGGATGAAAAATTGGTGAACAGATTCGACCCAAAATTTGTGATGCAGGTGGAACTGTTTCAAATTAAACCTTGAACCATGAGTCAATTGTCATCACAATGATGTAGCGTGGAAATGTTCTGGGACAAATACTATTTTAAATATCATCTGGATACTAGCACAAATATAGGTGTCAATGTTTAACAATTCTCACACAATTGAAAATAATATTTAAATCAAACAATATGTTAATTCGTAAATTCCGAATTAATTCGATTTGTAGCTGAAAAATTTATTAACCTAAAACTATTCAAAACTGAAAATAGTATTTTTTAAATTTTAATTATGTATTTAATATGTTACCATTTGAATTGGTAGACGTTGAACAACTATTTCCAGTTTTAACGTAGAAAAGCAGCACTTTCCGATACTTTAAAATCAATGGACGGTTGGAAATTCTTTTCATATCATTGTAATAGGCAAAATATGAAATCAAATATCATTACAAATTACAATTTATTTTTTCATGAAACTTCCATTGAAAATACTTCATTAGAAATAAATAAGAATGAAATTCATCAATCTTTCTAGGAAAACAGAGAGCATCTTTTGCATTTTTAGTAAATAAAACTAAATAACATCTAATTAAAATAAAATCTTCCTTATTTAGCTCCCTTTTCTTATAGAATAATTCAGTGATATTTACATCTAAGCTTACCTTATAAGCATCTATAACATGCAGGTACCTGTTTATCAAAATAGATCATAAAACTGTCAAGATTATCTTAAGTATCCCATTAGCTGAGAACGAAACGATATGATCTAAAAAATAATGATGCCATTTGTCCGCATCATGTCATCACTGAAGAGATGGATGAAGTTATTTATTAGCTTGGAGCAAAACCGCTATACCATATGAAGGTTTTACGAAACAAAAGTATTATATATTTATTAGAATTTATTGAAAAAGACCGCAAAAAGGATATGGAACATAAGTTCATTAGAAAATTATATGTAAAATAAAGAGAAAATTAATTGAAGGGGACAAAATTAACTGTAAATAAAAACACACGCAAAATTTTAGAGCACTTTTTATGTATTACCTTTGCTTAAAAATATATCAAAAGAAACAAGTAATGAGCAAGATAACGTCATTTGCTATAAAAACTTTTGCCTTTTTTGTGATTTTGTGAAATTTAACAGAAAAAAAAATGCTCAAAAAAACTTCAGGCTGTTAGAAGTGAGTTTTTTTTAACTTCCCATCAGGCATATTTGTTATAAATAATGTAATTATTGAAGTAAAACATTCTATAATGAATGTTTTTGCAAAAACTTCGAGTCACGCAACATCGTTATATGACGCAGAGCGCAGAGTCGAGTTCAAGACTTCTTTTTAAACTTAGAGAATACTGATTGAAAATTTCATCATTGGATTTAAAATAGCATAACAAAGGTACTCAAAATCTTTTCTTGTCGTCTTAACTTTTATAAATAAAATTGGTGCCTAAGCATGATAATAATTGAGACTATCCAATGACTGACTCCTTGCGTCACCTTCTCATTATTAATTAATGTAATGACTTTTTAAAATAATTCAGAAGTGTGGAGATATTTAATAAAAAAATTGTAGTGAATCATTCAATTACTTTGAAAAAACATGTGCCTAGATTCCAAGAATAGAATGTACATCGTGCTCATTTATTTAATCACGAATTTCTACACTCTTTTATATCATGAAAAGCTGCAAAGAAGAAAATATAGCCTTCTATTTTCAATAAAAATTGCATAAAAAAGTAGCTTTTCTATTTTAGAAGCAAAAGCACTGTTTCGATTCCCATGTTGGCTTAGGAAGAAACGCATGGAGGCTTCCACACAACATCGGATTTATTCCTATGATACTACCTCTAAAAATAGGAGCATGGAATTCTCTTACAGTGTTGCTGGACATTCAACGGAAAATACGTAACCAATGACCTAGCGAGAATAACTGGCGCCCGAGGCATAATACAAGTTTTTTTCCCCTGTCGTTTTCAGTGGTTAACAATTGCAAATAGCACCCAGAACATGGCATTATTTTATCGCCCCTTCAGGTAATTCACTTTAAAAACTGACTAATATTTTGTCCCCATGGTGCTCCATAAAATTGGAACCAAGAGCATTTATATCTCTCTTGCTCACCGGTAGCTATGTCACTGTATGTAACGCGAGCGGAATTGTATGCTTTTCTGCTGGCACCGAAACTTTGATCAATAAAATAAATGAGAAAAAAATCTAAACAAACATCAGTAGCCATTGTAAACGTTCGAAAAGAAAGGCATTTATGGCAAGAAAGTGAATATCTTTTCTAAGGATGAAACAAATAAAAATAATTAAGGGCATTAAATGACATCATAACGTATGTTAAAGTTTAATATATATTATTTACGAATGTTTAAACATACATGCAAATATATAATATTATGTTTTATTATATTTTATATCTTACCACTTATACTACATAGTAATGATGGTCCGTTATCAATGCACTTGGCAACGGCTCTTTATCAATGCACTTGACGACGGCTCGTTATCAATACACTAGGTAGAAATGATGGTTTGCAGTGTAGCATCACATCTCTATGTAATGTTATGCTGATAAAACTGGTAGGCAATGACATCCTTCTGTAGCCAGTATAGATCAAATTTCTTACTATAGAAATTCGTTAGAAGGTTTAAACGACTTATAATCATTTCAGATTTGAATTTTATCATTCTTTCAAGTGTGAAAGTAGAACATTTTTTATTAATTATGAAAAAATTTAGCTCTCTTTAAATTTATTTTAAACTATATATGAATATTTAAATTGCCTCAGAAAATACAAAAAGGTTAATGATGGGAAAAATGTTTAGCGAATTATGTTTGTCATGCATGTGCATAGTTTTCCAAAAAAAAAAAAAAAAAACTGAAAAAGCCGTTTACTTACTTCAACATTGTGCTTAGATATATACTTCCAGTTACAAACTTTCTTTAAATATGGTGAAAAGTTGCGTAAAAAGACTTTGGCTTCTGTGAAGATTAAAAAAAAAAAAAAAAACTTCAAAAATTTATTTTTCATATGTACCCATTGAGCAAAATAGACGATTGGTAAAATGTTTCTCTGACATTAAGCGAGAATTTTGAGCTTCTCCCAGTACAATTTACAGATGTATTAAAAGAAAAGTTCATTGACTTAGAATATTTCTTCTCGCATCAAATGGGTGTTTGAATGAATTTTCCAGTGCACACTTCAGAGATAATATGCATATAACAACAGATTATAAAAAAAACGGAATCAGTTGTAATAATGCATTTATTAAACCATTATCTGCCAACCACGAATATACTCGTGGTTGGCAGGGTGTTACCCATTTCCATCACGAATATACTCGTGATACTTTCAATATATTATAACGTACAACTTATCAAACTTTCAAACTTTGTATGGCCTCAAACATAAATATATAAGTGTAAAAACTTGAAAAAGAACTACAAATAAATTGTTTTTACAGAAATTCTACTTTATTTAACCCATTCGCTGCCAAGCCTAAATTGCGTGAGGTTTTTCCCATTGCCAACCACGAGTATACTCGTGTTTGATTTTTATATATGTAAATGATTATTTATGACAAAATGTGTGTATTTATTTTGAAATAATAAAACTTAGGTAAATAATAATATTCACAACAGAAATGGCAATGGGAATAACCTCATACAATTTAGGCTTGTCAGCGAATGGGTTAATAATTATTACATTTAAAAATAAAGTTGAATAATGTATTAACTGAAGTTTAAAAAAATTATTAAAATTGAACATGTTGACATATTTGCACATCTGTTCGGCTACATATAATTTTACTCACATACAAAATCAACAGTATTTCAAAACGTTCCTTGTAATTAAATGACGAAAATTTTTATGTTCTCATGTCTCTATTTCCTTCTTTTTCAAGTCGAAACTGCAAATATAAAACAAAGTGAACAAAATCTAAATCACGATTGAATAGTGTACTAATAGACAAACATTTGCAAATTACAATTTAGCTCAATTGAATAAATTTTCATTACTAAAATTATTCAAACTAGAGTTGATATCATCTCTGCTAAATTTGAAAATAAACATACATCTGCAAATGTTGTAGACTGGGACGGGGGGGGATTTTAAATGTGTATGGAGGATTGAAAAAAAATCACTAACCAACACTAAAACACCGTACAAGTCGTATAAAAATGTAATGTTCTTTAACTTCCATAAGTAATTATTAACCTCCATAATGATTAAAGTATTTTCATACCACTGTCTACCTTTAATAAAACTTTGATATTGGAAGTATAGGTTTAGGTACAATATTGAGAAAAATAAGCGCTTATATCATTTTGAGACACTCTATATACATGTTACTGCTTTCATCAAAACTGTACTTAAGCTAAACAGCTTACTACAAGAGCTAGAAAAAAGCTGCTATCTAAAAACAAATCGATACAGTCATTTCAAATCTAAGTCACACATAGTAAATGGTAGAGCAACTTTGATACTGATACATAAAATCAAGTTACTTATATTCTAGCTGTGATTAAACGGGTTTTCAATAAATAAATTATTATTTTAATTCTATAAATTTAAAAAATTGATATGCACATTTTAGCTATTTATAGCAAACGCCTAGAAAAAAAATATCCCGACCCATCTTTCAGTTTCTTTCTTCGTCTTCCACCTCCAGGGACTAATAACTTCCTTCCTTTCGTCAGCTGCCCCCATACTATATATATCCCTTTCTTCTTACCAACGGTATTATACAAGGGAAGGGAAGGGGAGTTGAAAGCTCCTTCATTTGTAAACAGTCCAGAGAAATCACAATGCAACACGCCAATTTAATTTTGGAATCCACTGAGAAATAAAAGCATATGACAATATATCTTATTATAAAATGCCGAGGCTGGATTTTAAAAGAGGTGCACATGGAAAATATTTTTATAACCCCGTTATAAAAATATTTATATAATCTAGGTAATCATAACACAGATCATTATTCTATCTTCAAACCATCCTAACAATTCGATTTTAATATTTTGATATGGCGACTAATTTGCGCTGTGGTGTGAATATAATCTGCATTATTATTACTTTAGAAATTACAAGAGTTTTAAACAAAGAACTTAATAGCCAACGTTTCTGCGAGCCATTTGATAATCTCACAAGCAAAATTTATCATCACCATTAGCTTATAAGCCAGTTAGAATCAATTCATATCGGAAACGATCTGCTAGAGTATCCACTTTGCCATTATCGAAGTCATCAATATTTTACGTAAATTGCTCGTCAAAATTGAAGTGAAAATGCCGAAAAGGAATTCCTGCATCTATATGTATGAAATTCTGAATATTTATCCTTTGAAAGGCCCTAGATTAGATGTGATTTCGCTTGAAATGGAAAATATGCCACATAAAAATACTAGTTACAAAACATTTTTTCCAAGTCTTTTTGGCAGGCTCACTATGGATTTTTTTAAACGATGTTTCTGGTTTGTCACAACATATCTCAGTTTTGTAATCTGCTTTTTTCCTTCTATTTAATTCACCTTAAGATTTTCCTTTCATTCTCAATGTGTTATTTACATCAAAGATATTTTTTCTCTCATCTTAGGTTAAGGATTTTTCATTCCTTTCAAGAAGTATAAAAATGTTTGGGAAACATTAAGGGACGGCCGGTTTTGCATGAAATGCAAAAATGAATGAAGAAAAAAAATCTTTTTTTTTTTTTTTTTCATCCTATTCTAAAGAGTTTTTTTTTTTCCTAAAAGCTTAACATTTTTAGAGCTCGTAATAAAGCGTTTTTCTCTCGAAATGCATTTTGAAAAATTCGTGAGGTTTTAAAAATTTCTTTAGATTGAAACATGACACAAATAATTAGTCATGTAAATGAAATAACATATAATTAAAAAAAGTCTTTTTCTTAAAGAAAAAATGACTTAGTCATATGTTGTGAGAAGTTCATAAATTTGTAAAAGGAGATAACATTTCTAAATTAAGCTTATCAACTCGCAATCAACTGACATACTAAAGTTTTATCAAAAGCGATTGTATTTTTGTGATCGTTTGAAGGGTTCAATAGAGTGACGTCAATATCGTCATTCAAACTGTCACCTCAAAGATAATATTCTCTTTTATCTAATAAAACCGATTATCACTCAGAAGGAGTTTTTATTTCTGAACTTGAATAAAACAACAATAAATATTATACTGAAGCATTCTATCTTCGAAGTTTATCAACCACCTGATTTTTAGTACTACGCATTGCCTTTGCCATTCATTGTGCCGTGACGTAAAGTTTCATGCAACTCTTCAAACAAAATGATAAAAACTTCATTGATATTATACTATCATAAATAATTACCGTTTTCTGAATTTGATGCGCATAAATTTTGTTTCGAAAATAGCTTTTGAATCAGTAGCTTTCTGCATAATTACGGTACGTTACATAATGTAAAGAAATTAACAATAATTTCAGAGAACTGATATGGTTGGAAAGAATTTTAAAAAATCAAGTTTGGCCCCATGAAAAAGGGGACATTAATGTATTAAAGAAAGTGCGAATGTATTTAGATTTAAAATGCTGAAAGTTCGTGAATCAGTATAAAAATATAATTAATAAGAGCCCTTCTGATACTAAGTATTTCACCTTTTCCCCCAAAACAATTTTTTATTCAAAATTTAGGCTTGCATACATAAAGTTACTTTTACTACAATCGTACGAAATCTAATATTGAAATAACTTGAAGATAATACATTAAAATTCATTTTCCATTTCCTGTTTCAAAAATAATTAGGCAATAAACATTTTTTATGTTGATAACGAAAACAGCTCATCTTGTTTATTAATACTAAATTTTACATTGGATGTAATATTTACTAACAAGAAAACCTACATTGTTTACATTTAAATTTCAGTGATTATCAGTGCCTAGAATGACATATATCCCTTTAAGGCCTTAAATGCTTTTTTTAATTATTTTTTTTTAAATATAATGAGATGGAGAATATTTGGGAATGCGATGGTCCTTTGATGCAGGTAAGATTCCATAGAATATCTGAGCCTTTATGGATTAATTGGTAATATTTGTACCAAATCACAGTGACTTTGAATGATTTAATTTCACTTTTCAAGTCTGAAAAGCAATTTTTCAGTGGTAGCATGATGCATGTACACGATGGTCATCACTTTAATAAACATTTTAGAGTAATTTCCAGAAAGACATATTTTTATGGCCCATATAAAAAACTAAAGTTTTTAAATTTATTGTAATAAAATAAATGTATAAAAATAGTTTCTTAACCCCTTGCAGTCTGAAAAATAATTACATGCAAAATTATTCATTGAATGCAAAGATTTGTTTATTGCTATGAAAAATAAATATATATAATTTTTTTAAGACGAATTTCTTTGAAAAATTAATCTACGTCCTTTAACCATTATAGAGGCGTTTTTAATAATTAAATTTGAAAAATAAATAAATAAAACGTCAAAATGATGCACAGTTTTGAATGTCGAGTCACACTCGGCATGGGAAAGGGTTAAAGATCGGACAACAACAAATTAAGAAATTTCAGGGACATATTATAGAGTAATTTGACGCTCTTCCAGAATCAAATCTAGGAATCTTATTACCTTCAATCCACCGAAAATATAAACTGAATAAAATAACCAATGAACGAAAAAAAGAAAGAAAAAAAAACCCAACTCGCCGATTAGCACTCACAATTTTGAAAATCAGTTTCTTTTAAAATAAGTTTTTAAAGCCAGTTTCAGCCACTCCTAATCATAAATATAATAATTATTATTTTTATATATAATAATTATCACTATTATATTATCAATGCAAATATTATTATCTCAGTAAAACAGTTAAAAAATCTTTTGTAACCTTATATAATCAGTGGTTGTCTAATTTGAAATTAATCATATTTTTGTTTTTAACATATTCAAAATCATAATTATATTTTGGTTGAAAATTAAAATTAGAATATTAAATGCCTGGTGGCTTTGGAGTCAAAGGCTTCCATGAATTACAGTTCAATTAATCCATTAGGTAAGATTGTTTTACTTAAGGGCATGAAACATAATTTACGAGACCTTTTACAGAATTCTTTAACTCAAACAATGATATTTATTAAAGTGATTACAAAACAGAATTACAAACCGCAGATTGGAGTTTATCAACACTCGTATTCTTAGGCAATAACTTGACACCGATAAAAGATAAACTAAGGGATCTGAATGGATTTTTTTGCTACATGTTTGTCTCATCAAATAACACTCCCTTCAAAATATAGACAATTCTTGAAAAAACAGCAAGCAAACCCGGATTAAACTTTCTAAGGGCCCACGGAGAATTGTAAATCTTGTGTTCTTTCCCCCTAAAGAGTTTGAAAATAAAATATTTTTTTATCGGTTTTATCTTTATAAAAGCAATTTTAAGCATATTTTGAAAAACTAAATAGTAAAATGCTTAAATACATGGTTTAAAAAAACGGATCAGTTCATGGCGTATGAAAAAAAATATGCAACAATTGAAATGTAGAAATATTTTTTAACAAAAAAAATGATAATTATTTTTCCACAGTCTAAATAATATTTAATAAGAGGATCGAGCATTTTCTTTTAATTACAAAGGAACGTATTTTTATAGAATTATAAAACATTATACTACGAAACTTGCAAACGATAATTAATTAGAAATATTACTAGGAACAATAATCAAAAATTAATTTGTATAATACTTTATTTTTATTTCAATAAATTCGATGATTGCGCGGCTAGTAAAATAAGATGACAAAATTTAATAACTTTCAAAATGCTACAAAAAAATGGAGAACTGTGGTGCCTCTAGGCTACTCCTTACTTTGTTTAATAATCCGGCCCTTCAAGCATAGCTACTTTCCTTCTAATGCACGACTATACCATTGTGTGAGTAATGGATGTTTGCTAAACATTAACTGGGACGGTCACGTTTGTTATCCTTCATTATCCCCGCTTTCGGTATTTTGACTTTGATCCAGTAACAGCTGTTTAATATGCATACACTAGTAGATATACAGAATGATGTTTGGGATTAAAATCGTTTCAAGAATAATATCTTCAATATAGAAACTATGTTTACATAAAAAATGATGATGAACAAAACCTTTCTTTATTTTAAAGACATATGTATTAAAATGCAAAAGACATTTTTTTAAAAATAATGGTAGCCAAGTTCCATTTTAACTTTAGCCAGAAAAATGTAATCACATTTTTTTTATTTCAAAATTATTACGTAAATTTTTTTAAAGAATTAATAACAAAAAATTGAGCAAAATGAAATAGGTATCGATAAAAAAAAAGGAAGCATTTTTAAGATGATGTGAATTTTTTTTTAATAATATTTTCTGAGAGGGGGGGGATGCTTCATTTTTCTTAACCCAAAGCGGCGGCTGTCGCTGAATGTCTGTTTACTTTGATAAACTTTTTTTTAATCCTCTTGAGTAAGAAACGTATGCCTCATTTCAAATACTATTAAATCACTATATTAAAACAAATTAAAATCTTGTAAACATGTATCAAAATGAAACAGACATTTTAAGAAATTAACAAAAACTGAAATAAATATTGCATAGAAATGAGCTTGATATAGTTGAAATAATAAAATTTTCTCTAAAATTATTGGCTACAATGTTTATCAGAGAAATAGTAATAACTTCAGTTATTGCATAATTAAGTTAATGTTTAATTAAATTTACAGTTTCATTTTAATTAAATGAAAAATTACTTTATCTTGTTTTTTTTAAATAAGTGTGCAAAGTGTTGATGATAACTTCCTCATTCTTTGCATTCAAATTATTGATGAAATCAAATATAAAGTTGAGAAGTATGCATATACATATTAATAATGCTTGGCAATTTATATAAACTCGTTTACAGGTTAAAAGTCAGTATTATCTTTCAGAGATTCGTAAATATCTTTATATTATTTTTTCCCAGACTTTTTGATCAATTCAGATATTAATAAAAGGAAATTTAACTCAATTTAATTCTCGTAAGTGAAAATGGAAAAAAAAAAAATTCTGAAACATTATTATATTTTAATCGGTTCCACTCCATTCCAAACATTATGAATTTCATCACCTAGCGGCACATCTATTGTAACACAAACAAGGGATCGAAACAAAAACATGGCATATTACTACAGGAAATACGACCAAATAGAGCATCCAATCTATAACATTACGTTTCCTAAGGCATTTGTTGTTGTTTTCTATACATTTTTAAAATCTTCCAGTCACCAACTGTATTGGTATGATACACCATCTATCTTTAGGTAATTGAGATAAATGATAATAGACATATTGACTCTTCTTTGTAAGTGCTTCCTCTCAAAAGCAAAAGGTAAACATCAATTTATCTGTATTTGTTATTGGTTTAGAAACAGCAGTTACCCAAAACCCGTTTTTTTTAAGTCAACCGTCAGCATTTTCGCGACACACAAAACGATTGCTTGTTCAACATTTTCCTTGGGGAATCGTAAATTTCAATACCTTTATAATATCAATTTCTTTGAGTGTATAGTCGTTGACGACAATCTGATTGTTGATTCTCCCATTGTTGTAATCTTTACCAAAGTTAACAATCTGAATTTGTGATAGAGAATTAAAGCGAAATGAATATACAGTTAATTATAAAATATTTTAAAATCAAGACCGAAGATCCATTCTTTTCCGTCTATCAATCGTGGTGGGTTTGAGCTTAGAAAGAGCTTTTTTCAACAGAATAAGGTGCGACAGTCTATAAATACATGAAATGTCAAGGCACTTCAGAGAAATATATTGAAAAGGTATATATACAGTACATATATCAGTAACCAATTTTTCCAAGGAATATATTATCAAAGTATGACTTGGCAGCTTTGTCTTGATCAAGTTTCCTTTTTTGAAAGTTATAAGAATTAAGAAATGGAGTTTCTTCTGGCGGATATAAAACTTTCTACTACATTGAATTCGACATTATTTTTTTAACATGCTGTTCCTCCCCATGCACACATTTTAGGAGAACCTTCAAAGGATCTCAAACCCCTCACTGAAACTTTAATTGCATTTACAGAAAAATTTAAACATTTTTTTTTTCTCATCGTTTGCTATAATAAATCTGTTTTTCTTGTAGTCATTTAAGTAAATCCATGCTTCTTCAACGGTCGCAATATATTTCGATTTAGATCCTATTAAATGTTTTTCATTTAAAGTTGTACGAACTGTTCTGCATTGAACCCCTGTGGCTCAGGAAAAGCTGGCGAATATAATGTCTTCAGCATTAAGTAGCAAATTTTCGTTATTTTTATTATTATATATGTATTTAAAAGCTACAGTTTATTGCTGCATCAACGGATTTTCTGGTTTTCACACATTTTACTGAAGAAATATTTGACACATCACATCAATAGGCCTTCACCTTTTTCGGATAATCATTTGGAGTCTTGTTTCATGTACACGTAATGATGGCTGGCTTTTCTACTTTGATTGGAAAATCAGACTGGTAATGATTTTTTTAAAATTTATTTTGTTGTAGTATTTATAGGAATGTGTTTATTATAATTTTATAAATCGGAATATTCTTTGGAAAGCTCAAAAATATCCTTTCACACTTGTTTGCATGCAATGTTTTAAAAGAATAAATTCAAAACTGGAATGCAATATTTCTTTTCTAATTAGAAATTGAGATAACTTTTATTCCAACACATTTGCTTTCTTAAAAAAATACTTTATAGAAATATTTTTCCAAAGCTGCGTAAATACCCACAATAAATAAACGTTTTTCTTACCTCCCCCCCCCCCCTTTTCATGAATTCGCTGACCTTTACTATAACCTTTAGAAAAAATCAAAAAAATTTGAAAATAAATAAATTTAAAACATCGTTTACTTCGCAACAATACCCTAAAAAATTACAAAACCTTGCTATTATAATCATTTCTCAATTTAGTAATAAAGAATAAGTATTTAGTAATTAACTCAAATTAATAATATTTTGTTGTAAAGAGTTTATTCAAATTCTTAATTACAAAAACAGCCAAGAAATATCAAAATAATAATTTTTTAAAAAAATAAAACTAAGACCAATATTTAAGCCCCTTTACACATTTGACTGGCAGTTTCTTTCGGTACAATGATTTTCTACAGAAAAAATGCCAAATCGATTCATTCAGAATTCGTTTGAGAAGTTACGAGGAATTTATCCTTTGCAGTCCTATGTCGAGTGTTACTCGACATTCAAGACTGTGCATCATTTTGACATTTTATTTATTTTTCACATTTAATTGTTAAAAACGCCTACATAATAGTTAAGAGATGTAGGTTAATTTTTTAAAGAAATTCGACTTAAAAGAATTATATATATTTATTTTTCATAGCAATAAACAAACTTTGTACTTAGTGAATAATTTTGCATCTAATTATTTTTCGGACTGCAAAGGGTTAAATACAAATCATTTTAACCCTTCAAAGTGTTAATGTAAGGAATCCATCACATTAAGAATATTGGGGAAATCATGTTAATTCAAACACATCTCAAATTATAACTATGGCATGTTTCAACTGTCAACTTAAAGCCTCCATTCAATAGCTCAGTATTAAAATAGAATCTTTTTTAAAATGCAAACTTAAAGCCTTTAATGTTTTGTACAACTAATGGACAAATGAGCAATTTAATGCCAATTGTTAAGAATTTCACTTTGTATTTACTGTTAAAACAAGGTTAGACAAAAACAAATATAAATGACAAAGCGATGTCAAATATTGAAATAATTTTAGTAGTTAAAAAAGGGCATTACTTTTATTTTTCCATCTATAAATAATGTTTTGCTCTATTATGAGTAGCTCTTTAAAAAGAAACCTCAGCTTACATTTACCTTAAAAATACAACATCTATTTCTTAATTTGGATATTATGAAAAAAAAAATCCAATGAATTATACAAATTCCTTTTCTATGAAATTTTGCTTACCAAATGAAAAATCCAACTTAGAAACTTAAAATCCAAAAATCTGAAATTTTATCTCCAGTTTCACTAAACTGAATTTTATACTGATTATAATATTGCAATTCATTTAAATAAGAAACTGAAAGATAAAGATGTTGCTTTAATTTCTGATAAATTTAATTCTATTTCTGATATGATACATGAACCACCATATTTGATAACCTAGCAAAATATTCGCTACATAAACATTCACAAAACAGTCATGAAAATATATTTCGAATAAATTCATGAACATAAAAAAAAACCAACACAAACATTCAAAAAAAATATTTTAATAGTTATAAATGACTATACAGATTTTTATAAGTCAACAATATTTAATATATTAAATTTTAAAAACAATCAAATATTTCAGCTTTCTTCAAGTACACATAAGATATTTCTTTGGCACCATAAACAACCATATCTCTGTAAAACCCTAAAAGAAGAAAGATGTTAAGAAAGCATAAGCTAAGATTATCAAATACATAAGGCATACTCGCGTCCATTCATCAGAAGAATTTCAATACAAGTAACTTTACTTCTATTCAATAGCCTCAAATCATAAAATTTCAAAGAATATAAAAATTTATCTTAGCTCCTAAAGTTAAGCCTTTCATTAATGACCGATTCGGAATTAATATCCATAATTTGGATCTAAATTAAATTAAAAGTACAAAAATCAGAAGAAGAGATTAATTAATAAAATAAAAGTGAGTAATTACTAATATCCATTAAGGCTTTTTAACAGACTGCACTCCTAGGCAAGGTCATACAGACAAAATATGAAGTTTTAAAAATTTATTCACCTTCTTACATAGTTTAAAACATTAGCAAACAAAATATTTTTAAAAAAATCTAATTTATTAATTCTCTTAAAGAACTAAAATATAGAATTTGCAAATAACTAAGCATACACTAATTCTAGATTTTTTTCAAATTTTGGAAAAATAGAAATTTAACAAAAAAAAATATTTAAGCATTGCTGCAAATGATAAATTATTTTCTGAAGTGATTGCTGTTACATTTGTGAAAAAGATCCAAATTATTAAAACAGAATTATCAAAACCAATTGACCCACATCTAAGAGTTTCAGATGGAGTATTAAACCAGAAATCTCAAGATTTAAACCTTGTATTTAAATATTATATACATATTTTAAATCGGGGTTATAAATACCATTTGTTGAAAATTAATGTATTAAGGAATATGTGAACCTTGTTAATCTTACCCTCTGTTTCACCTTATTTTGGATAAGGAGGTATTTGCTCAGCTACATTTTTTGCTGTTTCAACAGCTTGAGTTAATACAACATCTACATGTCCGCCATACATACGGAAAAGAGGTTCCAATAAAATTTTATATACATAGTATGCCCCATTGTATGTGAAGGGAGCACTGCACCATGTCAAAAATACAAGCTGCAAGAAAAACATTTATGTATTATTTTTTATTAAAAAACTCAGTTTTAAAAGCCAAATTAAATTGTGAAGATAAATGTTCAATCTATTTTAGTAACAAGGATAATTTTCAAAAGTTAAAAGTTCCTTATTATATGTTTATTTAATTGGTAATTAAAAGAAATGCATAAAAAATGTTTCATCAAATACTCTTTTTTTAAGACAGTTAACAAAAACTCGTTTCTATAACTTTCTATTTTTTTTTATATCTATTAAGAATTAAAACTAAGTAATTCATTTAAATTTTGTTTGGACTAATTTTATTTTTAAGCACAAAATCTAAAAAATATAGCATTAAATCAGCACAAAAAGTTTTCATCTGAGTAACATTCAGGTCAAAGAAATAAGCTTTAAAAATAATGAAACATTTTTAAAAATTATGCAATCAGGGCAGTGTTTTTGGCATATATTTTTAAGGAAGAAATAGAAAAGAATGTATAAAATTTCACAGTTTTAGAGATAAAATAAACAGATCAAAATAGAAATTCCCGCTTTTCTGTTAAGATGATTTTAGATAGTAAAAAACAAGGTTTATACTACATATAAGTACACACATTTCTTTTTAAAGAAATAAGACTAAATTTCATAATTCAAATCCTTTATCTAGTATTAATTGTTTAAAGCAAGCATCTTTAAATAAAAATTTCATGATTATACATTTAGTAAAAAATTCCTTATTCTGGAATTCCATTCTATTGCAGAAAAGCAAAATAAGACTTCAAGAACATCAATTTATGGTTAATAAATAAAAAGATTTAAAAATTTAGGTACACATATATACGAGTATAAAAGAAATAAAGTGATATTAAACAGTGACTTAGCTTTGTACTTTAATTACTTATTTAAGTAATAGTTTCTGCTGTATTCTGATGCTGAACTTTATATGAAATAATTTTAGAAAAAATAAACAGGATCTCAAATTCCCAATGTTTTTACATCTATAAAAATACTCATTTTTCATGGTTTGATTTATTTACTTTATTCTCAATTGTTTGCTACACTAACATGAAGACAAAAATAAAACCAGTTAAAAAAATACAAGCCACAAAAATTTTAAGAAAAAAAGGTAGAAATATTAAACCTCATAATTTCTAATAATCAAATAACAGGACTGTAAAATGATAGGGAAAAAACTGCTTAAAAAATTATATACCTGACATAAAAATAAATTTAAAAAATATTAACTATCTAGTTTTCATTCCATTATTAATTTGATACAAGAATCCTAAAAGTGAATAAAGTAACACTTAATCAGATAAAAAATTATTTAAATGACTTAATATTCCAAACATTGATCAAAGTAAACAATAACTAGGCTATATTACTGAAACAAATGGAATTTACTAAATATTTTATACTTGGCACAGAAAGAATTATTAATATGACAAAGATATAGCTTATTCAAATGATGTCTACCAAACAAAAAATATACTAACACATAATTATAAGAATATATAATAAATAGTAATTACATACTAAATGTTAAAAAAAAATTAAATAGTCTAAATATTTAAATTCTTTTAATAGTCAATTAGAATTGATAAATCATTAAAACTAAATCTGAATTATATTTTTACATAATTTTACTGATACTGTAAATAAAAATAAAGATAATAAGAACATACTTTAATAGTTATAATCTTCAACTTTAATGTAAAAAATAAATTAGGATTTTATACCATTTTTATTTCATTTTTGCCGCAATAAAATTAATCAGTTTCAGTGAAATAAGTTGAAATATAACATTAAATTAGGAAGCATAAATCTTATAAATTTAAGTATTTACATTTATATATTAATCCATAATCAACCATCTTACTTTTCTAAAATAAATTCAGCATTTAAATATTTTCATACCTTTAGAGTAGAATAAAAAGGAAACCAAGAGAGAATGATATCTGTTAAAGCTTCTAAAATATTAAATGATGCAAATACAACCCAATATATTAACCACAATGTATCATCTTTCTTAGCAGGTGTTTGAAGAGCAACTAATCTGAAAAAGCATTAAGTGAAACAAGGCTCTTTAAAAAATTGAATGTTACATTTCTCTTTATAAAAGTTAAATTACTGATAAAACTAAACATATTAATATTATACATAATACAAACTCAACTTTAAATATTTAAACTTAATTTTCTGTAACTGTAATTTAGAAAAAAAAATTTAAATAATCTGATTTTAAAATTTACATAAAAAAATATACATTGCTAGGTTTTTCATATCTGACAGGCTTTATACAAATATGCCAAAATATTCAAATTGTAGATACTTTCATTTTAAACATGAGAAATACATAAGAACAAAATTAACTATTCATTTCATATATAAGATTCATTTACATGGTTTTCATTATAACAATATTTAAAACTACATAAAATACTTAAGATCTTCATGTGCTAACTTTCTTTTATAATATTCTATCATAAGAGACCTCATACTCTTTAATAATTAGATATTTTCTAACAGATATATACATATATTTAAGAAGCAATTGATTTGTATATCTATGAAAAAAAATTATTTCAATTGAAGTTAGTTTTTATTTTAATCTAGTTAGTTTTTATTTTTATTTTACTAATCTTGACAATTTTATATAGAATATGCAACTGATATAGACTTATTATAGGATTTCACATTTAAAGAATTCACATTTGAATTTAGAAAACAATTTTAAAAGTCAATTTAATAAATTAAATCTTACCATTTTAAATCCATAAAAAAATTCAAATGATTTTACCACATAATATAAGTTACACAAAATTTACATTTTGCTAATAATATATATATTTTTCAAGTATTTTTATTTCATGGTGGATATTACAACTGCCAACTCAAAACAGAATATTACTTTCTTTAAAAAAAACAGTCAGTTTCATTGTTTATTGAGCAAGACCCCTCAAAAACTAGATAAAAATTTTTAAGCATTATATAAAATTTAATTATAACACAAATTCTGCAATAGTGTAAAAAAGTTGTTATATTTAACAAAATTAATTGGTTCCTTACCAATACATAATATTTGAATAAATCAAATTTAAGTAAGTAATTCCTTAACCAAGAAGAACATCCTATTCATTTTAACACTTATGTAATTTAAAGGCACACTATTATATTAAGGAAGGAAATTATAAACAATCACATAAATATATACCATTACATCAAATAAATTCAGTTAATATAAAAATGCTGTTAAAACTAACTAGATTAATTGACTATAAAAAATATCAAATCATTATTTCAGTCAACTATTAGCATTATAAAAACACTTACGAGCAATAGGCAGGATACAAAATTCCAATGCAAATGAATAGAGTGTAGTAAACAAAAGAAGAATCTACAATAAGAAAAAAATAAGCACAAGCAGGCAGCCTATAAATCTACGCATGGTTAACTATTTATAATACTAAAAGCAAAACAAAAAAAAATTAAGTTAAAATCATAAAAGCAAAAGTTTTATTATCAGAGTAGCGGAGAACACAGGGATGCATATCGATTACATCTGAAAGGAATAACTACGCAAAATTAAATTTAAAACAGTTAATCCGTAAATGTCAGAAACTAGTGAAACAAAATTACACTGTCAATCTAATACAATGCAGAGCTTTGAGCATGTATGAATCGATATGAAATAAAAACTCGATTCTTGCTCTCTCAAAAGAAAAAATTAAAATAATCAAAATGAAAACAAAGTTAAATAAACTTACTTCTCCCCATTTTCAATTTTATTTTTGTTTATTTTATAAAATTTTAGATGTAAGTGGGTGTGTCACAGCTTTAGTCAAACTATAAAATGTAGGACGGAAAGACCGCGCTCAATCAACAATTCCTTAACTAGTTCAAATGAAATTCAATTTGTAACATGCGTGATGCGAAGTAACTGATAGGTAAATTCACTCTTATTGCCATTCCGAAGACAAAACTACCGCTGTTTACCGTTCAAGTTCTAGTTTCACTTCAGCTCACTCCTTGCATAGCACACATACTGAATAAAAAAATTCTTACTACTTTGTTACTGTATTGCCTATAGTAGACCATGTTTAAAGGATGTGAAACTGAGTTCGAAGCTAAAATAAAATATGAATGTGGGTCCCATAAAGTCTTTGTGTGTTTATATAGTTTAATATTAAGCTGCTGTTCTTTACTTCACCTTTTCTTTTTTTATTACTTTAAACTTCGATTAAAATATAGATTCAACAAATAAAATGCAACAAAAAATGCTAAGTAACTGATAAATGCAGTTTAAAAAGTAAAAATTCACTCAGAGTTAGTTATATTCTGAAAAAAAAAAGTATATTAAATAAAAGTTTCTTAAGAAAGCTGCAGCAGATGTCTGAAATCTCGTCTTTATTTTTATTATTGTTTTTATTTTTCTTTCCCGATACAAACTGGTGTTTATTTTTTCAGATATTCAAAGGTTCTGAAGAGTGTCGAAACTATATTGTTTGTGAAGATATGTGTCATCATTTTTTTTAATCTTCAGTTTTTAAAAATTCATGTATTGCAATTTTTAATGGTTTATCCATTTCAATAGTTGAATGCGCGCTACTATCCTAACTCTTTATAATGCCATAATTCTAACTCTGAAAAAAACTATGAGGAAAACTTTATAAATCATCATATGAAAATGAATTGAAATCCATCATAATTGTAGTCATCACTGACTTGTATGAATCTATATTCTATTGATTCATTTCGATTTCGGGAAAAAACGATTGTAATTTCATATCTGGAATTAAGGAGGATATTTTGGACACCTGTTGCATTTCAATTTAATTTTTTTTCTTTTTCAGTTTCTAGAAGTAATACTTTTTGTTATACTGTGTAATCATTTTACGTACTACCATTTTGCTCCATAATCTCTGAAAAAGGGTCAGTTGAAAAAGGGAAGAGATAATTCGTTGTTTTTCTATTTTACCATCAATTTGTAAGATTTTTGCAAGGTATAGATTGTAAGCAGAAAATCTAAAATATTTTATTTTAATATTTCACGCATATAGTCTAGATGTTTCCAAGATTTATTAGGAGTATTTGAACTACCAGAAGTAATTATAAATGTTAAAGAATTTAAAAAATTTTCTTTGCCAAAAAAATAATTAGCAAAATGCATCTTATTTTGTATATGGTCAAAATTGGAAATGATGTCATATTTTGTTATTCTATATGCATCCTTACTATGCACAAAAGAACGCCTTAAAAATATATTAAAAACGATATTTCAGATATATTTTATAGAATGCCTGAATTTCATATTATCTTCTTAATGTAAGCATAAGCAAAAACACAATTAGAAGCAACTATGCATCGATATTCATTTAATGATCCATTTTATTTTTTGTCAGTATTTTAGCTTGATTAGAAATATTTTTGACTTTAAAATAATTTTTTTAAAGAAATATTTAAATTTTGATTATTTTAAAACATCTATCGCTAATGCATACACATAACAGCATCACTTATAAATGCACAGAACTGGTGTTTAGGCTGGCTTTTTAATATTATTCTTTATAAGAATAGGGTAGTAATAAATGCTTTTGCAGATTTTGTTCTGGACTATTTGTAATTGGACATGGCATTATATCATTTTTTTTCTAGAACGAAAGATAAAACATACTGATTTATTTATAGTATAAGAATTACATAAAAACTGGAGAAAAAAGAAACAGAAACAGGTCAGTTTTATTTTTATTCTATCGTTTTGATAAAAAGTGAAATGTGAATAAAAATTCTTCCGTTTAAAACTTTCATGGATATAAATTATTTTTTGCTGTGATCAGCATTAATAATAATTAACTAGGAGGTATATATATATATATATATATATATATA
>JAOUZG010008940.1:1352585-1390986 GCA_026289955.1 Argiope argentata | reverse complement strand
TACTGAAGGTCTATATTGGTACAGATTAGTATTGCATTTTGAGTCGTAACCAGTTGACGAGGGTATTAACCGAGCTGACGAATCCTTTATAAAATCTTCACATCACTCGGCGGAAAAGCGTTTAAACTGTGACGAAATTCTATTTTCTATTATAAGATACGTTCCCCTTATAAGTATATAAGTTTCAATACTCATACACAAAACATGTCTTACAGCTTCGAATCATTGTGGTATCTACAAAAACAAATGAAGTCAGTATTATATCAATGACAATCATTGACATAAATTACGAAAATATTTTTCATTGAAATTTTATTTTAGAGTTTTATGTACACATCCAAGAAATGCATAATGTATGGTTAGTTGGCTGCAATTTGTACAATATTGTCCTTGATATGAAAAAACTGTGCATTAAATAGTATCTTCAATAAATGTTTTGTTATAACTTTTTATTATTATTTTACAGAGTAAAACGCATTTATTTAAAATACATGAGCATAGACTACTATCTAATTTCTTTTATGTAATGTTCTCCTTAATAAATGAATTATCTACTTATCGTTTATTTATAATGAACATTTGTATTTAGTATAAAAAGCAAGAAAGTGATTATAAGTGCATAATGTCTTATCATTGTGTCATTAGTACTTTGGTGATTCGTCTGAGTTTTAACATAACTATTGAGATATGTAAGTGAGAGATAAATGGCTGTTTTATGAATTCGAATATATATTTAAAAATATTGTGAAGCATATCAGATTTCTTTAGCAAACAAAGGACAAAGCTTCTTACAATTAAAGAAATGCAATAAAATATTTTGTACTATAGCGTATTTATTTTCTTGGAATTATTTTCGCTTGGTGAAGATTTGCACAAGATATTTAAACAAATCTAAGCCTTAGTATCCATTCAAAATGGCTGAAATTAGCTACAAAAATGCCCATTACTTCTTTTGATTAATATGGATTTATCCAAGGAGATCAGAGTTAACTGAAATGTGCAATCAATTTAAAAACAAGTTCAGCAAATGATATCTCTCCTTCCCCCCTTTGTTTGTCCTTTTTTCAATTTCTAATGTCAAGGAATTCTTATGAAGGAATCGAAACTCTTTTTCAGGTACTCTAAAATTTTTCTGCTCTTATGAAATTTCTGGACATTTCAAAAATTTGAATAATCAATGGTTGTTTTTCATTACATGATGATGGCAGTACCATTTCTGATGGCTCAAGTGTTTTTTTTTTTTTTTTACTTTCTCATTCGCGAAGTATACAAAGAGAAAGTAACGTAAGCGCCAACAAATTCCAAGCTGAAATTTCGACGAATCTCCACGATTCAGATCTCCCTGAGCTTGAAGAACACATTTTAAAGATTGTGCATATCTTTTCAAAGGATTACTAAAAAATTCTTTGAGTTAAACAAATAAAATTTAGTGCATGCTCTTTACACCAAATTTGTAGATTTCAAATTTTGAACTGATTACATTTAGAGGAAATCCCTCTGTCTGTCCTGTCTGTCCAAGGGTCTGTTACTACAAAACATAAAAATCCAAGTAAAGGAAATATGGTAGGGTTTAATATCTAGTTAAGAATGCGACCAGTTTTCGCATTCGTATAAACACAGTAACTCAACGATAAAATAAGTTAAGTAAAGGAAATTTGATAAATGATCTTGTGATTACAAATGTAATTCTATTTCTATTTTTCTATCGTAAAAAAGACATCAAAATGCAAATTTGATTTTTGTACTTGTGTATTAACTGCATGGCAGAGATTAATCATAAAAGAGTTGTTGAAGACCGCATTATGGCTTATAAGATATTTGAGATAAAGATCAATGTTTCTCATCTATTGTTCGCAAACGCCCATACAAAGTCTTAGTAGCTTTACCCAAGGTTTGCAATTTTATGTTGGCTGGGACAATTATAAAGCTTTCATTAGAGAATATGCTAGAAAGTTTTGGGGAGACTACTGCCGCTGCTTCAAATTAGTGTACTAGTTAAGAACCTGTAGGAAATGTTTGTACTAAAATCCTTCTCTACTATATATTAAAGACAAATAGAAAATTTAGCTATCAAATAACAATTTTTACTCGATTTTAAAAAGCAATAGATTCATATTTTTTGTTCGGTTATCGAAAATTCTTACCGAATATTTCGGATTTCGTTCAATGGCAAGTAGCAGGACATCATGTTTCCAGAAAACAAATGAAAGCTTCAACCGAAAGCCTTTGACTTTTCAGTAGTTTATCTTACGTCCCATCATTTTATTCATTTATTACTTCTTTTTTTATCTATTACTTGTAACCTACCTGAGAATGAAATAAAAGAAAGTATGTGATTGAAGTTCCCATCATTTATCTTCAGTCTCAGACTTTAATGATTAGGATTTCAGCTGTTCAGTTCAATTGATTTTGTTCCAAGATCAGAAATACGAGAATGAATATTTGGTAGATGGGTTTGAGAGTTTTGACAAACATTGCCACTTTATCTGTAAATATTTCATCATTTCACATACTTTCCATTTATTTTTTTAAATATATATATATATATATATTAAAAATGACTTTATGTTATCTAAATTAGCCTAAATTGGCTCAGAAATTCTATTAATACGATAATAATAATTTACTGTTTTAGATGTTAATATTGATGTCATGAATGCACATTTCGATAGATTTAAGAGATTTCTTTCTCGATAAATTAAAATGATCTAATAATCCAAGAATCTTCATTACAGATCAGAGAAGTCATTCTAGGCTCGCCGATCCTCCACGGAGGCACACGGATTTAAACCATTAAGGCTGAATGATTGGACCGACGAAACAGCATCACTGGCCACGGTACAACCCTTTCTGTAGGAGGTACGTCCCATCATCGAAGTGAGGATCCACCACCACCTATTAGTTCACCCATCATATTGGTGAATTCAACCACCATGCCAAAAGCATCTTATTCTCAATTACGAGGTGCCCCTTAGAGGTTTTTCAGACTAGAGAAATTTTTTTTATCTGATTTGATAAATTATTGATACATTTTTAATTATTATTCCCTAGTTATTTGCTTTATGCTGTGTGAACAAATATAAATAAACTTGATAAAGGAAAAAATTTCATGGTTTTTATAGCAGGTAAGAGACTAAACTCTTTAATTAATGAAGACGTTGATAAATGTTTTTTATTACAAGTTTCGTCTGAAGGATTCACAAAATCTGATAACTTTGAAGGCATAGGAAGATTTAAGTTGTATTAAATCTAGAAATATAGGAAGATTTTTGGAAAGACAAAGTATGAGCAGTATCTGGTCAGAGAACGTTATAGCAGGAAGCATGATTATATACGATGAGAAGTAATTTATGAATCGCGCCGAAGAAAATTTTTGAGTGTATATTTTACATTTAAATTCAGAAGTTAAAGGTATATATTTTACATTTAATTGATGTGTATATTTGACATTTAAATCCAAAAGTTGAAGGTAATATTTTTGCGTATATTTTACATTTAAATGCGAAAATTGAAGGTAATATTTTTGAGTATCTTTTACATTTAAATGCAAAAGTTGAAGGTAATATTTTTGCGTATATTTTACATTTAAATGCAAAAGTTGAAGGTAATATTTTTGCCTACATATTACATTTAAATGCAAAAGTTGAAGGTAGTCTTTTTGAGTATATTTTACATTTAATTGCAAAAGTTGAAGGTAGTCTTTTTGAGTATATTTTACATTTAAATGCAAAAGTTGAAGGTAATATTTTTCCGTATGCTTTAAATTTAAATGCAAAAGTTGATGACTGAGAGGGAGAGTGGACAGCTGAAAATAATATATGCTATTATGTCTTGACTGAAATGTAGAATCTGTACGGCATTTCAAGAGAAAATGGGGAGGCATTCCATTACCGGTCCTAGTCAATATCAACACTTGTTTAATTACCAAGTTTCCTGGCAATGGGGTTTGTAGTAGAATAATCTTAAGGACTTCTGAGAAAATTAGTTAATATTTCCATGCTAATATACTACTTTCTGAAATAACCAGCTTTTGTTTAGCTTGGAATTTTATACTTTTCTACTTGAAAAGGTAAATTTTTATTAATTGTAATAAAAACTTCATTTAAAGATATCAGAAATTTCGGTACTTGAGATCAAAGTTTTAACTGTGCATTGTATGGAAAAGAGAAATAATTCATTTAATAATTTCTCTTGATGGAATCTCAACGCGTTCATAAGCAAAAACTTTCAGACATTTGCATTAAAAATGACTTCTTTTTAATATCAAAGCTTATTTGATATAAAATATTTTAAAAGGTTAACGTCTTTCGGCATTACCTTTGTACCTACTTTCTGTAATTACATTTTCAATAAATAAATCTAAAAATTATTTTAAAATCCAAGAAATATGTAAAACAAGTGAAATAGAATGCCAAAAAATAAAGGTAGTCAGAGTTTCACCTTTCCCTTGCAGAGAATTATCAATAAATATATTTTTAATTTTAAATTATCTGTGTCTGTTCAATTATTAGTTAAATTTTGAAAAAAAGCTTTTAAAAAAGGGCAAAAATATTTTGGAAAATAAAACTGATTTCCATGAAAAGGCAGAATTCTGAATTTTTAGATGGTTTAAATTATTTCTTATTGGACAATTCACTCCAAAGTTATTTCAGATTTGCAGCAAAGTGCTATTTAATTTTTTATTAATTGCGTATTTAATTAAATTCTGCTCATTAAGTAGTTGGTAGCATTTCCTTTTTTAAAATCTTAAATTACGACTGTGTAAATATTAGTTCAATTCATCCCAGTTGTTTAAGAGGAGATGTAGAACATATTTGCATACATTCATACATAGTCACAATGACTTTCATTTATATTAAGGTTAAGAAGAAAACAACCAATTATTTCAAATAAAAAATTCTTCCCGGAAGCTATTTCAATTAATTTCTAAGAGCTTCTATAAGGATTATTGCTTAGAGTGTTGATTGTCAAACTAACAATTATGCAAGGATCATCTCATGCCCTTATGAGTAATTTATATCATAACTCTGAATGCGTCACTAGCATTAATCATCATATATGATGATTAATTCCCTTAACAGTTGGATTTACATGACACTATAGCATTGCGACAATTTCTGAGTTTTTCTTTATTATTCACTACATTTAGAGATTATTTATAAGGAATTAGAGAAAAATAGCTTGAAAAATTATTATTCTAGCAATGATAGTGATGAATAAATCTAGTTAATTAATGCAGTAATCTTTAAAAGGCTTAATAATATATAATGCTTAATGGTACAATGCAGATTTATAATGCTTAACGGTACACAGCAGATATTGCATTTATGTTTCAAAATATATTTGCATTGGGCATAAGACATTCATAAAACGTTTTTCCACTACAACATAATATTGATACAGCGGGATATACTGCAGTTGGAAAAAAATGTAAATCTTCTGGAAAGTACTTACTTGTCTAGTGATTATTTATATTTACCATGTGTAAAATTTATTCTCTTTCTCCCACAGCAAACCTAATATGATACATGCCAAGCGGATAATGATACCCATAGCATCGAAAAGCTAATTCTATTATATAAAAGAACATTCAGAAATAATAATAAATCTGAAATAATAATCACCAGGTGTTGCCTATACCACAGCCAGGTAACTTCTTTCTTTCCAGGATTTCTTTGTTTTGATTCCATTAAGATACATTCTTCATTGGTAGAGTGGTCTGACTAGACAGCAGTTCCGAATTGGGGAAGAATGCTATTTCATGTTTCGTATTAGGCAGTATATACATAAATTCAAAGAAAAAGTTTCAAATCACCACGATAATGTTAAAACTTAGAATATGTCACTAGCTTCATCAGTATCATTCTTATTCTTAAAATGTTGCTTATGTGGTTATCCATCAATAACTTATGAAGGAGCCTGAAGGGACAACATATATCAATTTACTGAACAGTTTATTCATCTTACATTTCTATTTTAATACTGTCAAACTTTTTCTGATAACATCGTGCACAATTTTTTTGGTAACATCACACACAAATATATTTACGATAATAAGGATTTTATCATATTTTTTTCATAATGTATGATTGTAACATTTTAGTTAAGTCAATATTTTATAAATAATGCTAATAAAAATGAATATGTAATGTTTTATTAACATCTTTTAATTAGGTCTTTAAATGAGTTGAAATACATGCTACATCGTTGCATGTTAATACAGGCATATAAAGAAGTTTCTCATGATAATTTGTAGCCAAGATAATTTATTATATTTTTCTCATTTTAATTTTATATGAGGAAAAAAAAGAATCGGAATATTTTGAGAAACAGGATTTTGGAAACAGCAAAATTACAGAAAGTAAAAGAAATTCATGGCATTTTTAAGCTGTTAAATTGCAACATTAATTATTTTTAAAAAATAGAACAGCTCTTGTGACATACTTAACAGCGTATATGTAAACTGCCACTGTTATTATTTTTTGAAAGAAGGTTCAAAACATTTTCAAAGCTCCGCAATAAAAATAAGAAAATAGAAGAGAAGAAAGAAATTTTCGAGCGTTTTCTCGTAATGATTTAAACCTGCGAATTCTTTAGTGAAAACTAAAAGTCGTAAAAGATTTTTATATTCTTTTATACGCAAGGAGCTGACAATGGACTGTGGAAATGATAAATCAAATGTGCTTTTTTGTTCACATTATGACTTTTAATAGAAAGGAAATATAACGAATACTTTCTTTAAAAGGAGGTAGATATAATAGAACCTGCATTCACGACTAGCTTTGTTAGAAATATAGCATTGAAGTTATCAATACAGGAAGAATAGTTAATTTCTTGATATAACTTTCCTACATCATATCCTTTGTTCAATTAGCGCTCCCACTGGGACTCGAAGCGGGAAATATCTGTAATATTTGCATTGAAACTTATTATTTTATTTGCATTTACGAGAACCGAAAACAAGGATTTAGAATCTCGTTTTTGAATTAAGAACAATCCGAGCATTTTATTATAATGCATTATAATATTCATTGATTCACATCTATTTCGATTTTGAATCTTAAGAATTCCAGAGCACATTCTTGATTATCTCATTTATTTTATTATATATCTTCTCTTTATTTGCTATCATCTGAAAAACGGTTGAAAATATTTCTGTTGTAGCGGTGCTGAATTGAAAGCTTATCTTGTGTCGGGAAACATTTTTAAAGATAAATAACTTAAAAATTGAATTGTGTTTTTTGTTGCATGGAGTAATACACAAAATAGATATGCGAATCTTTTAACATGTACTTGCACTTTGCCTATATATATTTCTTTCTAAAAATTTATAGTATATATTAAAATTAAACTGAGCAGAAACGTTTGATTGTTAAGCACGCAAACATGAATTTACTCCTTACGATTTCTTTGATGACAGTAATGCAAATGGCAGAGCCATTTGTTAAAGAAAAATTAATTGAATTATTAATTCAAATATTTATTTGAAATTCGTTTCGAAATTTTTTATAATTAACATTAATTTCCCCCACCGATACGATGATATAATTTTCTCATCACCTTTAACTCAGAAGCTCATGATAATGTCTATTGTTTTGGGGAGGGACTAAATGCAGCGATGTGCTTGGATGTTTTTAAGCCTATGAGTGGTCTGCAATAATATATTTGAAAAATAGTCAATCATTGAAAAACAATCAAACGTTTCAAGGTTATCTGATGAATTCTAGAAGATATCATTTACCAGGTTTATTGATAGTTTAATCAAAGATAATCAATGCTTGGCATAGCCATGGGTTATTATAAAAATCAAAAGTAATGACTTTATTTATGATGTAGAGAGAATGATTATTGCGAGTGTATTTGAGGGCAATTGATTGGGACAGTAAAAAGCTATGTTATAATATTCAAATGACACCATTGTCAATTCCAATGATAAAATACGGCACTAGTAATAGTATGGAGCAAATATCGGGGTAATTTCTGTGGAGTTACGTTATTATTTCCTATCCATGATGATTGTTTCAATGTAAATACATTTTAAAATTTCCCAGGCTTTTGGGGTATTTTTTTATTTCTATGACAAATATTTTGGAGGAAATTTAAAATTCTGTGCACTCCCTCTAATTCATGAATTAAGATTAAAAGGATTGATTCATAAATCATCTTGATTATTTATTTAGTGATTGGCGGCACTTGGATACCAATGTGATAAAATGAATTTGATTGGTTTACAAAATGAAACATAAGATCTAAATAACTAGATGCTAATGATGATGACAAAGACTCTTTACAACGGAAGAAGGGGTGCAGTAGCTTCTGAGGTATGGACTCCTGAATACCCGAGGACAGAAGTCTGACTTCTAGCTCATATGAAGATGGCACGCTTAATAGATTCGCTTGCACAGTCCTTTGATGAAAGATAACATTCACTTACCTCATAGACAGAACACAGAAGATCAACCATGGCCTGGCCGGGACTCAAACCTCGGACGCCCAGACAACGAGGAAAAATAATTAGATAAAAACAGTTAACGTATCACACTGATTTGATTAATGCTATTGGATGTCATTTATCAATTTCATTGCCATTTTTGTGAATTATTTTTAGCACTAGGTTTACCAGTGCATCCAAAATTCTAGATTTCTATCAAAGCGATTTTGAAAACATCACTATTATCGAAACTGCTATTTTCGGAATAGAGAGATTTCCCGTTTCGTTTTGTGATCGCATTTCATATGATTTGCGAACCGTTTATTAAATGATTTTCCTAGAGGTACTTTTTATTTTCTTATACCATTATATGTTATACCAATGGTATTGTAGCATCTTCAACAACTTTAAAATAACTCTTGACCGGAACTTTTGCACAGGTTTAATTTAAAATGTAAGACTTTATAAGTTCAAATTGGTGTAGTAGTTGTGATAATATTTCTTTAAATATTTTCATCCTCTTCCAGAAATTGCTAATTTGTAAAAAAAAAGCATTAAAAAAGCAATGGAATGTTAAAGTGAAAGGACTTGTTGTCTTTTAACTTGAGTAATATTTTCTAGTACCGAACATTTTAGAAAAAAATGAAAAACGTAATGATTTCCTGAAATGATTTTGCGAATCATCGTTTTTTATGAAAATTTTGCTGACGCCCAACAGTCGATAATACATAATTCCTTCTTCAAGGACAGTGATTCAACTACTTTGAATCTGACAAAGAAATTTGATAGTGATAAAACAGTTCTTATTCAAGGTTTATTTGCCATCCAGAAAATGCTGAGAATAATGATGGAGATGTGAACGAGATGGGGAAAAGAATAAATGACGAAAAAGTTTTAACTCCTTGAGATTCTTTAAAGGTTTCCAATCCAAGACGGAAACTTTCCATTCATTCTCCGTTTATTTAATTTTTTTTCATTATTTTTTCATTTATTTTTTTTGTCTGAAGGAAGATACGTAAAACTTCAACACATTTCAAAAGTCTGAAAGCAAAAATAAAATTATTAAATGAATAAGTCCGAATATTTTCAATTTTGGAAATTTCGGCTAAAAATATGCAATATTTTAGCTTTGGAATGCCAGATGTGAAAACATTCATTAAAACGCAAATTATGACTTAATAAGAACAAAGTGACAAATGATAACAAATTGTCAAAAACAAATTTGATTTTTTAAATTTTCTCTCATTTGAAAGCAATAGAAAGCAAAACAAAAACAGGAAGAGGGGAAATCTAGATGAATTAGCTGATATGACATTCATAAATGTTTGATAGATATGATAGGTAAACTTCCCCACAACACATCAGTACGAGAAAGCTTGACACCAATGAATTTAACCCTGTGGACTGGTGTGGTGTGATGCGGAATGTTGGTTGCCAGATCAGGTGTTGTCCTTGTCATCTGACCTCGTTTCAAAATTACTGGGTCCGTCCCATAATAGCCTTAGTGATGCTTTACAATGGGGCATTAATATAACTAAGCTAAACTAACCCTGAGATCGTAGTTTTTAAAAATCACTGTTTAGATGTGATGTTTGTAAATACGTTCAAATATTTTTCAGAAAAAGTGAACTGATATTCTATGCTACATGATAATAATATGATATTATAAAACTCTGTAAGCTTAAAAATAAACTCTCTAAAACTGCGATGCGATAGAAAATGGACTGATTGCCAACTCGTGGATTGTTCTCCCATACATTGGGATTCATATATAATAGCATTGTGCGAAGCCGTTATAGTGGTGACATACCGAAACAAGGTTCGCACAACGCCACTGACACTACATATCGCACTGTGAGATGATATGGAGATAGAAACCAGAGCAATTACGTTATCTATGAATCTGGCTGGGCATCATGTGAATTGACTCAATTCTCACAAGGAATTTGCTTTGCACTCAGAATTCAAATCGTATTTACAGAAAGTCTCAGAAAAAAATATTAACTATGCTTTCTGCTAGATAGAAAACTATCGATTTTCTGACAAGCTGAACTTTGAATAAGCAATTCGACCTGTATTACACACAATATTAGAATTTTAGCTATCGCTTTGAAAGAATCTGGGGGATGAGATGATGGATAAGGCGAACCACTCTTACTCGAATCCGAGGTTTCAGTGGTAAGGTTCGAATCCGTAGATCCCCATAAGAGCATGCTTGTATCTCAGAAAACAGAATCGAAACATGCTATCAACAGCAGGATTTTATTAAAAGTAATTTTTACAAAACTAAAGCTTTGATTTTCATGAGCTGGTATCCTTCAACCTTAATTAGGAATTCTAAAAAAAATTATAATTTTTTAAACTATAAAAATAACTAGGGAATGTTAATCTAAATACAAAATTATAGTGTGTTACATTCAGGCAGAAATAGAATTTAAAGAGGTATAAAAATATGCTTAAATATGAATTTCATCTCTAGAAGGAACCAGTGAAAGACTGGTCAGGATGCCAGTTGGGTAGTGGAACCCTTTACCCATAAAACAATATGGGTTCAAAAACGGTATGTTATAGTGAAAGCGAGAAATGAGAAAACTTGCATTAGAAGAGAATTGCTAGAAATTATTGTGCCTTTTAAAACCAAGTAAACAAAATAGTTAGAAATTTTATATTGCAAACACACAGTCTCTTTTGTGACTGTGACCGCAATAACCTCTAAGACTTTTACGACTGTCGGTTTCTTGCGGCGAGACGGACGAGATGATATTCCTATTTTCCTGGAAATATACTGTCTTTGCGAGAGGTACTAAACGAGTGATTTCTTTCCTTTTTTACAGCTGCGTTTTACTGTCGTAAAGCTGATGAACAAGCTAACTGGTCTATCTTCTGAAGTAAAAGAAAAAAAATTCTTTTAGCTGCTAAAACCCTTATCAGGGGAAAGACATAAATTGAAGACCTGAACCACATTTCGGAAAAAGAACCCACATGACTTTTTTTTAGACATGTGTTTGGAGGTAACTATTTGGTTCCGTTCACGATGTTGTCAAAAAGAGAAAGGGGCCTCGATCTTGTTGGTTAGATTTCTGGAAATTCTTCTGTTGGAAACAATTGGAGGAAAATGTGATATTCCTGCTTTTAGTCAATAGAGCACAACACGTGTAACTTGCAGGAGAAAGATTTCCTTTGAAAAAGTAAGTTAAAATGTTTATTTCTTAATTTATATTTTGATGTGACTTATCTGATTCTCACATTTTATTATTTGCATTAATTTAAATCGACTGATTCGTACATCATTGTTTGTATTAAATTTTTAAATTCTAAATGATGTAAAAGTTATCTTTTTGTGAATGCTTTTTAAGTTAGAATTTAATATCGTTTTCTTGCTGAATTTATAATTGGAATTCTAACTAAAATTTTAAAATATATCTTCTAGGTGCTGGTTCTCATTTTATACAGTATAGTATTAAGTTTGGTACTATAATTCAATGAAACTAAACTCGATTATCTGACTTATGGGAAAGAATATATATATATATATATATATATATATATATATATAATTCATTTTAATTGAAGAAATGAAATAAACCTACAACCTACAAAATATGATTAGAAGCAAAACATAAATTAACACTATGGCGTTTCTTGTTGGGTTTTATTACGTAAAAAAATCAATTGCATTTATTTTACTCTATACTGAAAATCTTTTTTCAGCCGTCTTCTATGTAATCGATACAGTATAAAAATCGATATGAGATTATTATTCTATGTGTATTAAGTTGAAAATTGGGTTTTTTATACAAATCTACAATTTTTGTTCGTTCTTGGCGAAATTGGACGCATGTGCTTCAGAAATTAACAGGGAGATAGTTGTAAGTTCTTCCAAATTCAAGCTTAAAATTGAAAAAAATCAAAAGTTAGACAAAATTTCAGTAAATAAAAAATAGAACAAAATTAAGTAAGCAACTTTCCGTGATATCTTTCAAAATTTACTTACACTTACTTACAAAATTTACTTACACTTACTCTCGTGGGATCTGATTTGATGACAAAGTTTAATTCCTGATGTAGAGATTTAAAAATAATTCACTGTTGAGAACTCATTACTTCACGCATTTATGTCATTTTTATAGAGCAAATTTGTATAATTTAATTTTGATTTAAGAGATGAGATTGAATTTTGAGGTAGAGAAAGGAAATAAAACAACTTCTCCGTTATTAATTTGTCCCCCATTAAAACATTACAAAGTTCTAAAATGTATTGCAAATTTAAAAGATGCATGTGTCACAAACAAAATTTCTATATTCTCAGTCTTATCAATCTAATCTAGATCAAAATACCAGGAAATGCTAGAAGGTTAAGAAATGAGCTTTCAGATCGTTAAGATTATCATCTTTATCATCAAATATTGAAAAATCTAGATTCTTACTTTTTACGAAAATCATTTATAAACGCTGAAATTTGTTTTAAAGCTTCAGAAATTTTTGGTTGATTCTTCACCTGCCAAATAAGCGAGAGATCACATATCGAATATTTATAATAATTCATTAATAACTAATTAATATTTAAAGTTTTTGACTCTTAATATTTATTTAATTTGAATGTTGTAAAAAATTATAACGATTATTAACATTTAGTAACACCTAAAATTACACATATATCATAATGCGGATGCCATCTATGCAATGCCAAATATTATTGTTTTTGAGTTTTTATATTTTTAGTCCAGAGTTCCTTATTTTTATATTGCTGTTTTTATTTTAATAGACTTCAATGATTGAAAATATTTGAAAAGAACCTTGCTTATAAAGAATTTAAATTCCATTTTGGATATCACTGCATATCTGTTAACACATAATATTTATTATTTTGTACTAGAATAGTTTCCATAATTACATTTTTTTCTTCATATCCTTCCATTATTTTTGCATCTTTTCATATCACTTAATATTTAAGATTTGTAAATTTTATAATGATGCGTTAATGTTCAGTTGAGGTGTATTTTAGCTTCTTACATGAAATCCTATTATATAATGTTTACTTAACACTATTTATAATAGTTCGTACTTCTTAGGGGCGAAGATTACTTCAAATTACTCTAAAAATATCTCAAATGTTTTTATTTTTTTAAAAACTTCGTTACAATATTTCTAAAATCAAAAACCAATCGGCATGCAAGGAAAAAAACGTAAATATCTTCAATATATAGTAGTGGCTGAAATTGTGGACACTTTTGAAAATCAAGTTGATTAACTTTGTATGCTTATAGAAAATGTTACTTTTCACACAATGCAAACTCTTGTATATCATTTTAAAGAAAACTTAATGCTAATTTCAATACTAAGAGCAAAATTAAAATGTTTGCGTTACAAAAAAGTTATATTTTATTTTGAAAAACAAACACAGTAATGAAGTGGATTGTAATTTCTAACTTTCCTAAAAAATCACTGTTCTTGTTCAGGGAACAATCAAATATTAATAATTGCCATCAGAAACTGACATGTTTAGAGTTGGAACAAGCTGTTATTTTGCTTTGTTCTGTAGAGGAAAAACTGTTTTTTTTATGTAATCAAATTGCAAGCAAGAAATTTTGTTGAAGTTTTTAATATTTAATAGATAATTTATTAAAAATATTTCTAATATTTAGTCAAGAAGCAATGATACCAAACAAAAAAAAATAGATTTGACACCCAGAAATAGAACTAAGATTGCTGTGTTACTAGAATGGGTATTTCCTATACTGAAACTGCAAGACAGGTGAATGGTTCAGTTACTACGTATGGAGTTCAAAAGTTTTGTTTAAGATATCAGGAGACAAATTCAATAAAAATACAAGGAAAGGCCGAAAAAGGTGCACCACATCTGTTGACAGAATATTAAAGAATATTTGTTCCCAAGATAGAAGAATGTCAACAGCGTCCATCAGAAGTTTGTCGGATGATGCAAGCATTTCTGTCTGTTTAAGAAAGTGCAACCATCTGGTGTACCACATCTGTAATACGAGGTATAATTCCTCGAAAAAACAATTTTCTCGATTTATATTTATAGCAGCCCATAAAAAAATTACAGTGGGCAAAGAAACACATTAATTGTAAGTAAGTGGTCGCAGTCATAATCAGAGGACATAAATTACATGGAATGAGGAAACAAAGATAATGTTATTCAGTATTGTTGGGCGAAAATTTGTAAAACGTAGAATAGGCAAAGAGCTTTTTCCTGGCAGTATTCAGGCAACTGAGAAGAACTCAGTGCTATGATTTGGTCATGCATGTCATCTAACGGTATTGGTCACCTTCATGTTATAGATGAGACACTAAATGCAAGAAAATAAAATGACTCTATTCTTGAACCAAAACTTATTCTTTAGATTAGTGATATCTTTCCAAACAGCGCATCTTTTATCTTTCAGCAGAATTCAGTTCCTTGCCACACAATAACAATATCATGAGAGTGGTTTAATGCAAAGAACATTGAATTGTTATCATAGCTAGGAAACAGTCTTTACCTCAGTCCTACTGAGGAATTTTGTATGAAAATAGCACAATTAGAAACCTTTTGTATGAATGAGGTTTCCATCAAATAAAAGAGAATTAATTGGGGCTATAATTGTTTCCTGACATTATATAATAACGAAGGAAGATCTGAATACTCTTGTCAGCTCAATGAAACGTCAATGTGAAGTTGTATTAAAAATAAAGGTTACTCCACTATGTACTGATGATTCACTGCAGTCATCAGAACCTAATGTATCTCGATAATTATCGTTACTCATTTTTTTGCATTGCAAATATTTGAATATTTCTCTTTGTATTGCCCTTAGCATAACATTTCCTTAAAATAATATGTAAGAGTTCTCTTTGAGTGAAATGCAATATTTTCTATAAGCATGCAAAGTTACAAAATGTAAAAATTTTCAAAGGTGTCCACAATTTTGACAGTCACTGTATATAGATATAGAAACAAGTGCATCCGTTATATATCATTCCAGGCCTAATATTTCAGACCTCATTGCTCCAATATCTACAGACATTTTTATTATAGTAGCAATATATTGAAAATATAACTTCAAGTATTATGAAAGAATCAGAAGCTGCTGCAACCATAAATGATTTAGAGTCTGAAGTGAAAGATATTAATAAATCTACAAAAGAACAAGAATTAGCTTGTTCTGGAATTTTTCAATATCCATTATGAGAAAATCTGATGTTTTTTGCTGTCTACTCGTTCCAACTTTTTTATGAAATGCCTTTTGATGCCCTTTTGTATGAGAGAAAAACTGTAGATTAATAGTTGCAAGAAAATGGCTGGTATGGAACGACAATAAAAAAAGCAAGTACTTATATGGATCATACAGCACAGTCTTTCTAATTATTATTTTTTTATCCGAAATATTCGCCAAGGCTGTCTGGAGTAATCAGAAAGACCAGTTGCAAGGATAATTAATTGGGCACTGATATGGAGTGAAAATAGCCCCCTTTATAATGCAACCTATTTGTTCATCCTCTCCCCCTCACTTAAGTTATTCGGATTGGACATATTCGTTTTCCCGCTATTTGTGCCTCTACTAGGGATACGAAATCTGCTAACTTATACCGTACCTTCAGGTTCGGAAATTTAAGATAATCTCCTGTGAGTTAAGTAAGCACTTTCCCTTTGAGGGAACAGAAATGAATCATTTTGCACAACGAACAGTGACACTCTGAATCACGACTGGTGACAATGCAGTAATGGTAAAATACGATTCAATCGTGGTGAATATCATTTCTTTATTGCAATAAAAATTTTAACAAATAATAAAATGATTAGTAAAAAAGGAAAGAACATGGTTAATTTATTAAATACATAAAAAAACCAATAGAAACCTTAATCAAAACTATAAGTAAATCTGAAAACAGAAAACTCGAAATTACCCCAAAAATGATAAAAGCAAATTCCTATTCTATTGAAGGTCAGTCATCCAAGGCATTGAATTTATCAATCAGTTTGGCTTTCGGTGTGAGCTTATAGGCATTATCTGAGAGCGTCAACTTTCAGTTGTAGCAATGATGATACAGATGATACTTTTCGGTCTACTGGCTGAGCGTTTGAAAATCATAAAATAGTCCTAAAATCTTTATTTCAAAGTACTGTTGGTATTGCAAGCTCTCATGGTCAGTATATTGGTTTATAATCTAAAATGCGTGCATTACAGACCAGTTTATTTATATATGGAGGTATGCCCATGCCTTGTATTTCATGTTAATTCTTACCGCAATATGTTTAATTCTAAATTGTCCTTCAGTTTACTTCAGAATTCCGCAACATATGCAAACACATCATTCTAGGGTGGATGTATAAAGAGAAATAGTTAAAAACCGCTAGGATGAAAGAAAAGAAAATAATTCAATTTGATGAGAGCAGGTGGTGAAGAAACTTGTTTGGAATTTAGTACAACAGATGTTTTTGAGCGTTTTGATTATCTCATTGACAGCACTGTTGTAAATGTACCGATTTATTTTTGAAGGATACATGATTCAAGGAAATTTGATGCTAAAACCAAATTTGAAGCAAAGAATTTATTTCGAATCTTTCTATAACTTGATACTATTTTTTAGCGTTTACTTCTTGAATGTATTTGAAACTACAGCACCATTATCCATTTATCTATAAATACGAAGATTAGATGCATTTAAGGAGTGGGAATTTTCCACAACAAAGATGGCGGAAAAGAGTAGAAAACTTCATGACATCACAGCAAGACCTTGAATTTTGCAGCGAAAAGTAATGACGAGACTTCACACATGAGCATGAATCCTAAACAAACATTAAAATTGATATGTTAGAAACAGGTTTGCCGATTAAAAGACTAAGAAAGAAAAAGAATTTTTTGATAAGCTTGTTTGTCAATGAGCGTCCTTAGATCTTCTAATTTTCGAGTGAATGTATTGGCAATATAATGAATAATTCTTTTTTCATTCACTAAAAATAGAATTTCTACAATGCGAGCAGTTGTACAAAGATTCGTCCTATGCAAAGCAAGGGAGTTTTAAAACTGCAGTAAAAAAGAATGAAGCTTGAAGATGAAGCTTTAGAGGTTATTAATTATTTTTATAAATCTACTGGCATCTAGTATAGTTGAAATTTTTTCTTTTGCCACTAACCTTGAAGTATCGTCATTACTACTGAATACTGATAATTTTAATATCTCATAATATTAATAACTTTAAAATATGGAGCACTTGCTCTGTGTGTGTATTAAAAATTTTGGTATTCAATAGATTTCATGATAATCTTGGATATCGTAAAATGTTTGAACTTTTGATATCATAACTTCACGAAGATCGTAATCATTGTGAAATTTTTAAAGTTATCTTCGTCTTATCGTTACTCAAGTACATTATCAAAGAATATTTTAGAGCTAAAGATCATAAGGAATAGATTAAAAAGTTCACTTTATGAGAGGGATCTAGATCCTTTCATAAATTCTTTGACATCCTATATGCCATTTTATACGGAATCCTTTGTACCATTTATACTGAAAAAGAATTATAAAATTTGGATGCAGAAGTCATTATTGACAAATTTATGCGATCATCTAGAGAATTAAAACGTTGTAAATTACAAATAATGCCCTTCTTTATTATTTAATTTTTAATCTTCGAAAGTATAAGAAATAATGCCGGCTTTCTGGCACAGAGGTAGAGCGTCTTCCTAGTGTTCTGGGTATCCCGGTTTGGGCATGGTTGTTCTTCTGCGTACTATCTGTGAGATGTGTGAATGTGCCCCCTTGTAAAAAGGGGCTGTGCAAGCAAATGTGGTGAGTTAGTAGCTAAGTCGTACTCTTGGCAGTAGTTGGCAATACTTCAAAAACAAGAGACGCTCCTTTCGGCTTAAAACTACTGCTGTATCAGCAGGGAGCTTGCCCATGGCAAGTGCCATGAGTAACAACAACAACAACATAAGAAGTAATTTTTTAAACTATTGAAACTGATATATAGAATGCAATTTTCTTAAATTTGGTTATTTATTAATATATTTGGTTAAGTAATTCCAAAATAGCAATAAGCTATATAACCTCCAAATACAATTTGGAGGTTATATAGCTTACAAATTTATTCGATATTATTTACTTTTAAATAACATGTATACTATTTTTATATTGTAATTAATAATATATCTAACATATTTTATACTGAGAATAAATTATTAATTTATCGAATATATATAATATATAATGTGCGAATAGTTTCCTCATTCGGCTGACAATCACTATTTTCGGATCTAGTCCGCAGCTGGAACTAGAATAAAAATAGTAATATAGATATTTTTTATGTTCCAGATTACATACTCTCCTCTTTATTACACAGATGACCACATATTATATCCTGAACATATGTTTGAGCATGAATTGTCTTAGAATTGGTTTTGTCTTGAAAAAAAGATTCTCATTGTTCTAGTGCTGATGACTTTTCCACTACACACGCAGACTGCATCCACATTTTTACTAAATGTTTGAAGTGATTGATTTAGATTGTAACTGATGCTCTCCTAATCTGCTCTTGTCGCATATAAATAGATAAATCTTTTTTATATGGAATAAAATTCCTATTCTTCTTCGCTGAAACGGACAAACAATTTTTTCCCATGGCTATTTTGATAATCCTTCTTCTAGTTTTAAACAGAATTCCGCTGTAAATAGGATTACTACATCACATTGAAGATACTTTACTGCTCAATACGCTCTTCAATCTAATCGTAAAGGCATGGGTGAGCTGAAGAGATCCTTTGAGATACAAATAAAAATAAGCTGGAACAAATAAATACGTAAAAAAGCTCAGAGCATTGCGAATCTGAGGATGTCTAAGGGAAAAAATGCGCGACAGGATACAACAACGAATGCTCCTTATTTTTTTCAGATTCACAAAAAATCTTAGAAAATAAAAGCCGAAGAGAAAAAAAAGGTAAGTTAAAGAAATGGATGGAATCCGAGGAATCAGGAGCGGCAGAGCGTAAAATTACGGTAGAAAGTCCAAGTGGCTTTATAGGATTCCAGATGGGAAAATAGCCACTTGCTACACGTTAATGACACTCTTCTTATGTTTTATTTGATGGAAGAGGAGTGGAAAAGGTGAAAAACGTTTCGAGTTGTACGAGTTCAATCGACTGAACAATGACATATAATGATGAGATAGTGAAACCAGAGGCACGAAATAAAGAAAACGAGGTTTTCGATTTTTCCAGTCAATGGAGAACTAATTAGAAAAAAAAATTTCGAAATAAAAAAAGGAAACCAATATCAAAAGTACTACTGGTGGTTTCTACATCTCCACATCAGTTAGCATTAATTAAAGTGGTTTTAACAGTTACCACCAAGAGTTTTAAAAAGGCACCCAACTGTGGATCCATGATGGCTAGTTCAAACGAAACATTTACCTGCAACCACTTCAGTGAAAAGATTTAAAACGTTAGCTTCGAAATGGGACGTAAAACTCATTTCTTTCGGTAAATGGCACATTTAATTTTCGGTGAGGCGGAGTGATTTCATAAAGATTAAAAGGCGGATTGTGTTTGAGAGCGCATTGGTTGAAGAAGATTAAAAAATTTTTTTATTTGTGTTTGGGGGAAACTGATATTTTTTACTCTGAAAAAAGATCGCTTCACCATATTAAAGTTAATTTCGGGAAAAAATATCTCTGGGATCATTTTTATTTATCGAAAGATTTGGTAGTGATAAAAGAAGTTCAAATGAAATAAATACGTGAATATTTGCTATGATCGGAGCAAAATTTTTCAGCGGTATTTTTCCCCCTGCCTCATCAAATCGAAATGTAGCACGAATCTAGCAGAAAATAACTTTTTTTTAGAAAATTCAGAACTTTAAATAAATACATGCGATACTTTTTTTATTTTGAAAAACGAGCTTTAGAAATATACTTACTTAATTTCATTACAGAAATTCACTGATATGAGAAAATTTATGAGGACAAAATTATATAACTAAAAAACTTATTTAAGAGTAAATTGCAGCTTAACATGAATAGAAATAAAGTGTATAATTAATACACATTCATGCATATAATCAAAATTATCATTTTTTAGTTTATATTATACATTTCATACATATTCATGTACGTTTATGAAATATGTAAAACATAAGATAAAGAAATCCTAAAAATTCATTTTTTACTGCAAGTTCTTTTATTATCAACATAGATATCAATAAAAACAAGAACAGCAAAACTAAAAAAAAGCTAAAATTCAATTATTTTCCATGTTGGCTGTTTTGGTTAAGTTAAGAATAAAGAAAATACAAAGAGTCACAGGTCATTAAAAGAAATTGAAGTAAAACGACAATCGATAATTTTCATGTAGTAAATGTATGCATCATTCTAGGCTCGGAGATGAATAAAAAAAGTCATAAATAATATCCTTACTGTTCCAAATAAATTAAATTGTCTGAAAATGTTAAAAATAGAAAAAAAATGTAAATATGACTATTGGTTTTAGGAAAAAAAAACTTTTGGTTCAAGAAATTCAATCAAACATTTTTGTTACAGCATGAACAAAAAAATAATAGAAATGCCATTTGTGTTTCTTAAAACTATGTAGAGTTCGACAAGATAACATTTATTTTAATATTTTATGAGCTTCCAATTTGTCATTAATGATTTTTTTATCTAAACTGTTTCGAACTAAAGTGACTCTAAAACAGGATTAGATGAAGTTGTTTTAAAACATATTATTTATTACATTCTAACAATATTCTGATAAGTGAATAATAAATTTTATTGAATTGCTTTTGAGATCCCATTTTCCGTGAAGCAATCATATTGAAATATTTAATTTTCAGAAGAAGATTTTAAAAATGTGCTTGAACATTAGTTCATATTCAATGACAAATTCTAACTAGACAAATTCTAATTCCAAGCATTTTAAAATGAATTGTCTGAAATAAGAAAATTGTATCTTAGTATAGAAAGACAGCTAACCTACGCATTTCAAATATTTTTAAGGAATTTCGCGGTTAAAATAAAATACATATTTCATTTCTGGTTCCAAATTTATCTGAAATTACTTAACTATGTCTCCATATCCGTTCTGCCAAGCATTATATATCTTATCGAATTTCCTCTAGCTCTTATAATTGCAGATATTATTCTAAGCATAGACTCTGCAGATTGTTCAGACACTAGAGAAGCCCTTGTCAACAAAATGTCAGCTCTTAATACCTCAGACTGGATAGTGGTGTTACGGAACTTGCCACTTCATCCTTCAGATGTATCACGCATGAGCCTACTATCATCACTTGTGAAGGAAAAATCAGGATTTGCCCGACAAGATAACTTTTTTTCAGTCATGAAATGTCCAAATTAAGCATCCTTCAACCTATAAAGATCCTTTTTTTATTTAAGATAAAAATCCGATGGTGTTTTATTAGTTGCTGGCAATAAATACCAATTCATTGTATGATTCGATCATTTTTTACTTATTCCGGCCTGTTATTTGCTCTATTGCAGCTCGTCTGTTACTGCACTCAATGCTCGTGTGTTAATTTGCTCCTTTTTCTTCCACAAAATATTTCTCGTTTTGATTCCTACCATCTATTTCTTTTTTCATTAAAATTCAACTTCTTAATTGTTTTTTAGTGGAACAATTGTTCAAAACTCTTTCCATAAAGGTACTCTGACAATATGCTAATTCGAAGCTGAATAAACCTGAGTTAAACATTTAACCAACGTATTGAAACGAAGTCTATAAACGAATAGAATATGGGTATTTTAAAACAATTTGTGAACAGTAAATATTATTTTTAATATTTAAATGTTTCAGTAAATAATGAATAATTTATGAATAAGTAGTAAGTAATTTTACTGAATAAAGCAATAATAAATTTAAAACTATTTCAATAAACAATGAACTTTGATAAATAAATAGCATATCTAAATTTAAATGCAATAATTTTGCACTAAGACTTCCCAATGGACAATACAATATATATTTTATTTATAACTTTTATTTCATTGGCACTTATAACTATTATTTTATTACTTTTATCATATCTAATGCGTTACACATCCTTCAACTTCAACGAAAAGAATTTAGAAATAAAATCAGTTTCCGATATTGAAGGAATTAACTGAAATTAATATTTTAGTTGTTATTAAAAATAGTGTTAAGGAATTTAAGGAATCGGAGAAAAATTCGAATTGAAAATATTGGAGTTAACTGCATTTTACAATACTTAACATTCAGGGAAATTAAATTTAAGCAGGAGGAGTTTAAACAAATCCTATTCAAAAAATTTGGACTGAAGCTGTATTCTCTTAAGTATGCAATTATGATTTCAGATGAAGAAAAATGTATTCAAATTTTCTAGTATATGAGAAAATATCTCTAAAAAACGAATAATTTATTTTTGAAACGTCTTCATCTAACAACTTTTCTTTTAAGAGAATATGTGATGCTTCAGCTAATATGAGTATTTGTTCTTGCTTGTTTAAAACTGCGGTTACAATTTCTTCGGCTCTCTCCATTCCAGTTAGTTTGTGATCTTTTCAAGGTTTCCCTGCAAAAATCTCCAGTCTCTTCAAAACGAGGAATCATTCGAAGAAGGTTTATAATAATAAAAAAAATATTATAATATTGATAGTCTTAATCTGTTAAAATCTTTGAGTACGGTTAGAAGCGTTATTATTTCGTAGGTAAAAATGTTTGACTTCCAATCTCTGAAAAGTATTGCTTTAATCATTAAAATATATTGTTTAGTGATGAAAATTTAATGTGGATTAATAGATTCAGATGTATTTAGCTCTATGTAAGTTAATAATATTGCTGAGTCACTATAGGACATAGCGCAAAATTTTGTTGTGACCCATCATTCATCTAGCTTTTGAGCTGAAGCTAGATCCCTAAACATCCAGTTTAATTCGGATCAACCTATAATATAGTATTTTTATGTAAACAAATATAATAACTCTGAGTTACTGATTCTCTAAATAACTTTTTAGACTCTATTATCTCATTAAGCCAAAACTTTTGTATGAAAGCGAAATATATTGCGTAATTTTGCAATAAATTCTGAGCAGAATAAGTAGATAGGAAACCTATTGGTAAATAGTCAAGAAATACGTCATTAACGCGTTCCGGAAAGAGTGAGAAAATTTTCGTCATCTGAAAGTAAATCTATATTTTAACGAATTTATTTCATTTTTTTTCTATTTCCTGTTCACTAAAAAATGCTGATATCATTATGACTTCGCAATTAGTTTTGATATGACGTCAAGCATTGCGCATTTTCCCTATGTCAGTCAATATTATCTCATATTGTAAAGAAGTTCTGCTTGTTATTTTAGGATTTTTATATCTTGATTGAAGTGAAGGGCTAATAAATTTATACGTTATCTGATATTACAAGCACAAATTTACAAAAAAATAAATTAATTAAAGGCAGAAAAATTAGGAAATATAATTTTAAAAAAGTCTGCTTTCTGTAAGATCATAAAACAATATCATGTAAGAATGAGATGAAGCTATTTTTCTTTTCTTTCTCGCGTTATAATTGTATCGTTAAATTTTTTTGTGAATTTAATGGGTTTTTTTTACTTAGATTTAAATCTTTAAAACTGACATTTTCGCTTTTCGCTCTTTAAGTGTAAACATACGATCACTTGAACCGTCAATATAAGGTCAATTTAGTCAATTCAAGTCTACAAGTTAAAAGAGAAGCTTTAATTTTTTAATCCATTAAATATCTTATTGATGGGAATAGCACATGACGTCTCAATATATCAGTAAACCATATACATTAAAGTATTAACATTTGCTATTAAAAGTATCATGCGGCCGTGGCATCTCGTGAACTAACCTTATTTTATGTGAATGAGCCATAATCACTTTCATTAATAAGAGAATTTTATTCATTGTTAACAGCATTTTTTAAAAATCTTTTTTAATAAGAGTAATAAAATAATATTGGATAATAATTCTGGAAGAAAAATTATTTGATTCAAATGTTTTACACGTATAAGTATTTAGCAAATTTCCCTTTGAAATAATACATTCAGTACATTTTTAGATTACACCAAATAAAAGATTTTTTTACAGTCTTATAAACAGCATCCTTTCCTTCATGCTAAGATATATTGTAAGTCACAAAGAAAAAATGTGCCATTGCTGAAATGAGATCATTGCCCTGTAATGGATTATCAATCAATTTTCGAAAATTTATGTGCCGTAAAATACTATGAATTATGCACATATCATTACGATCTTTTGAGAAAAAATACTATGGTTTTTAAGGCATGATTTAAATAATAAAAGAAAATACATTGATACTAAGCTGAAGATGGCATTAAATTGGGTTCAATTACTATAGAGATTATGTAATCTCTATAGTAATTGAGCTTCGTTATGCTAATTTATTGTTAAATAAAACAAAATTTGGATCCCTTTTAAATCTTTTGCATTAAATTTGTAAATCTCCATCTCATTTTTGCATTTAATCGGTATGTATTTGTATTTGAGCGTTTGATAAAGATAATTTATTGTTTAAAATTAATAAATATAATTCTTTAGGAATTTGCAACATTGTCTGGTCTTCAAATTCTATCAAAAATAAAATTGTTTAAATTGTTTTTAAATAAATAAAAGCATTGATGTATAGAACCAAGAAACTCAGAATGAATTTAATTCTTAATTCTTTCTTTTAAAATATCATTTCAATTAAGATAAATTTTTGCTTCATGGACTTCATTCACTTTATCACAGTCAACCTCTCGTGACATTTGATGTTTAGATGTACGCTTTTCATGCTGTAAGGATACCCTTTCTTATAGCAACTAACGTAATGAATTTTTAAATTAGAATTCTAACTTAAATTGATTCCACTCTTTTAAATATAGAATTTTTAAATTAATCTAAGGGGTTTGATTATATAAATTTAAGACATCTTTTCAAATTAGTAATGTAACTAAAAATTTTAACGCGTATTTTTGTTTGATAAATTATTTAGGAACAAGTTTGATAAAATATATATGAAATTCCAAGAATAGTTTTCGTTGCATCAAAGTCTGGCTTATATCAATTTCAATATAGAATCTGCAAAATGAATTTTCATCCATAATAAGCATCAGAAAATATAATTCTAAACAAAAGTTTTGCAGTAGTCTAAGTTTTGATGCATTTTCCTTACGCCAGAATTCCCCCATTCAAGAATTTTAGAAACTCTAATTCAATGCCTTGAGGTAAAGCACCATTTTTAAATCAATTTTATTGCCATAGAAATATTTAATTATTTTTAGTCATTAAAAAGATGTTTTTTGGTCTATGCAATGAATACGTCCACTTTCATTTCGGTAATCAGGTCATTGCAAAAGGGGAAGAAAAAAACCCTTCTATAAAACCCCAGCAATTTGGAATATCGCAAATGAGAAACCTTATATATGGCTAAAGGAAAAAGTCCTGACCGAGCTGTGCTTTGAGATTCTCAGAACCTGGAAGAAAGGAAGATTTCTTGCTATCTCGAATTGCAAGCTGGGACGAGGCCGCTAAATGAGACAGAAAAGTGGCTCATAAGAAACAGAGCCAATGTATCGACTCATTATGGTAGATGCTCACTTTATTTTTTCTTGTTTTCCGTTTTTGTCGATTGTCCCATCTGCTTTCCCTTGATACCTATGGCATCGCGCTTGCAAAATGAGAAGCTGAAAGGTAGATGGTTATATATCAATCAAGGTAAACATTTGAAATAGAGCTATCGGGGAAATGACGATATATCTTTCAAGGACAGCAATAAAAGAAAACTATTGAAACGATCTTTCTTTTAGTGGGGATGGTGAAACAGACACAGGCATTTACTGATAGTGCTTTAATAAATGGGATTGCAAAACGGATGGTGAATTGATAGAGTATTGGTATGTGATAAAATTAAATAGATTTTGCGCATGTTGCTCATTTTGTCTTAAGGAATACCAAATTGCTGTAACAATTTTGAATTTTACCGATTTTATTCCTTTTAATGCCTTCTCTTTTATAGATTTTTTTATTTGTTTAAAAATCGTGGAAAATTTTAGGATTGGGAAAATGTTTTAAAATTTTTATTTAAAGAGTATTTTGATTATTTCATAAAATAGATTGATCTTTATTGTGGTTGTTTTATAAAGATCATTAAAAAAATGAAAAATAATACTCACAATAATTCAAGTATTTTCTTTATTATTGAGGCTACGTTGTTGCCATCATTTTGTTTTGCTTCTAATAATTCATTCAGTGGTCCCAATATTCAAAATTGTGTAGATTAATTAATGAATTTTCTCACCAAATTAGATTAGGATTCAGAGAAAATCAGTACCATGATCTACTTGCCATTTATTTGGCTAGATTGCTTGGAAACATTTTTTTAAACATTAAGTTTAATGGAAGATCTACAATTCCAAACGCTTTTTACATGGACGTTAACCCTTTGCACTCCCAAAAATAATTAGATGCAAAATTATTCACCTAATACAAAGATTTGTTTATTGCTATGGAAAATAAATATGCATAATTCTTTTAAGTCGAATTTCCTTGAAAAAAGTATCTATATCTCTTAACCATTAGGCAGGCGTTTCTAACAATTAAATTTGAAAAATAAATAAATAAAACGTCAACATGATGCACAATCTTGAAAGGTGAGTCAGAGGCAACATCCAAGTGCAAAGGGTTAAACTTTTGCACTCGGATGACGATTAACATTCAAGATGGTGCATCATTTTGGCGTTTTGTTTGTTTATTTTTAAATATAATTGTAAATAAATATCCATGAAATGTTAAGAGGATGTGGAAATTAACTTGGGAAAAATATAAATTAAGCATTTATAAAGATATTTTTCGGAGCAATGAATAAGTACTTGCCTTAATATGCATTGAATTACTTTTCTCAGATAAAGGGGTTAAAACTTGCCCTTTTTGCAGATTTCTGGGTAATAATTAAAATGAATTATTTATTTTAAAGTTTTTAAGAATTAACTAGATAAATTCTAAGAACACATAAATATATTATACAAATCCTATTTAGCATATTATTTTTCGGACCCTGCGAATTTTTTGTGAACTACGATAGCATTAAAACTCTTTATAAAACATTATGTATAGTAACATTTGTTAAAAATCTGTATGTTAAATCTGATAAAAAAATGTTAAAAAGATTACAAGCAGAAATTATTTTTAAATTAATACTTAATTAAATAGTTTATTAAAGTTCTTATTTTTGACGCATCTTAAATTTAATTTTGAGAGTAGAATTGCATCAATTAATGCGAAATTTAAACCTAAACCTACGCAAAACTTAATCTCCTAAGAAATAAACTTCGTCGTCATGTATAAAAAATATTTATTATTTGAAATTAAAAGTTCAAAATAAGAAAAGTATTTATTTTTCAAAGCACAAAATAAACTTATTTCAGACAAAATACGTTTATTCCAATAAACATCTTTCAATTAGGAACATAAAAAAATGAATATATGCGCACTTCCTGGGTGTTCTTCCGAACGTGCTTACGTTTCTAATCACGTAAGCACGTAAACGGAAGAACATTCAGAGAAGAACACGATGTTATTTCTATAGACAACCGGAAATCACTATTTCGGGTGATCGAAAATCTACGAATCGGGATTTGGTAAACAGATGGAACCTGACTTCACTCGAAAAAGTCACGAAATGTCAGCCACGTTGCAGTGAAGTCGCAAAACGATTTTCGAAAAATACATGAACGATAGATATTTGTCCACAGCAGCGATTTCTCTGAAATCTTATTTTTTTTTCTGAAATTCCATTTTGTTTGAATTTAATCTTTTCATATTTTTGTAGTGGATTTATTTTTATAGAATCACTTTGAATTGAAAAGATGACAACCTTTCAGTATTGTTGTAACAAATCCTTAGACATTCAGAGTGAACAAGTTTACTCTGAATTCTTGAAATATCTTTGAAAATTAATGTTTTATTTTGCAAAAATCTTTCAAAAAATTGTAAAAAAGTTAACTCGCCTTAGAAATTTTACAGTTTTATTTTCTATATAACTCAACTGTGTTACATAGAAAATCTATAAATCACAAAATTGGTGGATTATACTTTAATAGATTTGCAGTATAATTCACCAAGAATTTTTTCGAGTTGTATTGTTGTTTTTTAACAAGTAAAGGTTTCATTCACTTTTGTTTTCTTTTATGTCATAAAACCGAATATTTGCTTTAGTATAACGATATTATATATAAAGATTTCTATTGAATCTAATAAACGAAAAACAAAAACGCTGGAGTCTGAAGTCAGAATTTTCATCCATAAAATGAAGAAAAGAGGCAATGTTTTATCAAATATAATGTATTTTGAAATTTAACAGAAACCATGAACTGAAGGTTATATTGTTCCTCAAGTTGATTTTAGCTAAATCAATAAACAGATGTATCTCAACTCTCTAAATCTAAGAATATAATACTGTTACTTTTGTTTTGAAATATTACATTTAGTGTGATTGTATTTATTATATTTGTTAGTTTAAGTTACGAAAAAAGTTCTTTCGAGACGATTTTCGAAGTTATCCTTAGAATGATTGTAAAACTAAAAAGGAGTTTGGAATTTTAAACTAAAAATGAATATACGATATAAATGGATTAGAAATACATCTTTGAACTAGAAATGATGTACAGATTTATTTTTTAGGAATGAAAATCCAAGCGCATAAATCTATATATTGCTTCTACGTCAAGTCAATATTTCGCAACGACTAAGAATACTAACTAATAAAGAAAACTAACTGGAATAAAGAATATCTATACCCCCAGTTTTTTTTATTTAAAGAAAACTGGTGGTACAGATAAGTTTAATTACTAAAAAAGCAATATGTCTGTGAGAACAAGGTTTTTCGTTTCTTTAGAGCACAAAGGTGGAATTATAAGTAAAGAATTTTTAAGAAAGAATATTAAATTGCACAAAACTTGGTACCTAATTAAAAATGACCAGTTCTTTAAAAAGTGCATTTGTTTGAGCAAAAATTTACAAATCTCATTTCAAATTGGTTCTTATTACCCCCCCCCGTTTACTAATGAAAACAAAATATCCATTTATTTGATGTCGGAAACTAATTTGAGTTGGAATGATCAAATAAATTATTTGAATAATTTCACTTATCATATATTCCATCAGAATTAATTAGCCGTTTGCAATAACACATTTGTGACGAACGAGAAAAAAGGAGGGAAAAAAAATCTTCTATCCGAGTTTCTTAGATGCATTAACAAAAGGAAATGCTATTAAGTAAACGAAAACCAAGTCGATACACATACATGTCGACCATATTTGGTTTTCACGCATTTTGAAAGGAAAATGCGCGGAAAATTTTCTCCGCGTTCTAATGTTCTCGAAAGAAAAAGAGAAAACGAAGTTAAAAAACGAATAGGAAAAATCGGCTCGGAAGACGTATATTGCATAAATATCTACAAACATGCTGGTGAGGGGATAGAGGCAGTGAATGGGAAGGACATAGCAAACGATGTAGTGTTTTCCGACATTCCGTTGCAAGTGCAATCTGGCAATGTCGTTCATTTCTCGGAAAAGCAGAATCTACTTAAACGAAATGAAAAGCAGTCGCTTCTCCCGGTAAGGTAGTTGAAGCAGAAATTGGGATTTATACCCAGCATCAGCCGATTCACCGTTTCGATTCATTTTTTCCTCTTCCTTTTTCTTTTTTTCTTTTAGAGTTGTCTGTTTTGAAAGTAGAGGATTCTTTTCCGCAGCATACGAGGCTGGTTTTGTGCTCTTGGATAAATTCTGGAAAACGATTCGAATTTTTGGAATTCTTTATGTATATATATATATATATATATATATATATAATATTATTCCAAAGAAAGACAATCATATCCGGATATGTTTCTATTTCATTTTAAATATAGAATTTTGGCATACAGAAGGGATTGTGAGAAGATTGTTTCTTTTTATATACAAAATCATGTGCTCGCGTATTACATGAATATAACAAGCGTGAAATATCATGCGGAATAATTGTGGAAATTCTTGAAATTTAAGGTTTTATTTATTGAGCTTTTTTTACCCATGTATATATATATTTATATACCCGAATATCACTTATTACTTATTTTATATCTAGAATTCTTTTTATCAACCTATAAGTTAAGGATTGGACGGTTTTCTTGATTTCGGAATAACAACTGTATTTCAGCGAAAAACAACCAAATCTTGCTGGATACTTTGCAAATATTTGTTTTTTTTGTATTTTAAAATCTTATAAAAAATATCGGGTTGTACTTTTATCTCCTCTAAAAAAGTTTTGATAAGAAATTTATTACTAAGTCTTAAAGAGGCATGTTAGAAGAACTCTACATTTATTTATAAATTATAGAATAACTTAATTCAGTACATAAATTTATTCATAAATAGTTCTTTGGTGTTTTTAATATAAATAAAAATTTTAATAGAAGTAATAGTAACAACTAACAGATTAATCTTTTTGTGAACATATTTAAAGTCTTTTTTTTATGCTGAAAACATATAAAAAACATATATAAAACCACCTAATATGAATACTTAATATTACATAAAATACAACTAACATTTTAGAAATTTAAATAAAATGAATACATAAAAATACGAAATAAAAACTTTATTTTCCTTTTAAAAAAAGTGATAACAAAAGTAAAAAAGTATTTCTCTAAAACAAACTCTTTAAAACAAAGTTCAGCTATAGAGAAAATTATGAATTTAAAACTATTTTAACTGAAGAACAAGCCTTGAATTCATTTATTTCCTAGAATAAACTGATCGATCTGTAATAGTCTATATTTAAGGACAATAACTTCTCAGGATATGCATTGGGAAATATAGCTTGAATGTTTGATGGCCATATTGTGACGATATGATTGATAGATGGCATATCAATCATCTAAATAACATGAGCTCGGTATGCTGTTATTTTATCAACAACAAGACGCTTCGTGTTTTCCTTGATAAATGGATGAATGGGATCATCATTGTCATGTCTAGCTTTGAAACATGTCTCCCCATGAATGAATCATATGTCTTCTCGATGATCCAGATATGTTAAAGTAGAATTCTTTCCCTTCTGGACGTTAAAGTTGAAGATGATGTCAGTAATTCAGATGGAACGCTTAAAACTTTAAGAAATTATAGAATATAATCGAACAGTATCTTAAATATTTAACTGCATTAATAAAATTTTATTACCCATTTACGTATCATTGGTGATGCTCATTAAACGAAAATAAATCTTTGAATGGTGAACATTAAATGTAGAAAGATAGTTTATTTTGAAATTATCTAAATAATATAATAAATCATGAACTTAATTAAAACTATTCTTATTTGTCCAAATAATTTATTTGAAAATTTTCTAAAATTATACATATTATCTCCTATCCTTACGATTCTAAAACATTATTGAATGCTCGAAAAATGTCACCGAATATGGAAATTTTATTTAAAGTTGTGTATTTAAAAACAAATGAAAAGAGAAAAAAACTACCTCTAGCACTATCAAAGGGTCCAAAGTTGGCAATTTTTATTTAATTAGAAATTTCATGAATACAAGATACATAATTGGGAATTGCCTCTTCCCCAATTTTGAGTAAAATCCTATTATCTATGCTCCACTTTGCATTTTATGTAGAAAATCTTTTTTTTTCAGCCATAATCATTGAATAAAATTCATCTAATCGTAATTGTAAAGCTCATGACTTTCGGATAACTCATGAAAATTCGCCTTCTACCTATAACTCTCTATTTTTCTAGAAATATTACAAAATATTATTTTAGTAACCCCCCCCCCCCTCTGTACCCTTGTCGGGTACAGATTTCGCCATTTTTTGGGATTGGTATCCAATCGTAACGTCTTAGGGTGATTGTGCAAGTATAATTAATTTAAAAATACTTTATTTTGTTATCGTAAAATGCAGTTCATCAAAGTTTATTGGCATTAATAAATTAATATTTTAATATGGTAGATGATCAGGTAATCACCGAAAATGGCTAATTATTTAGCGTTGTAAATAGTATTTCAACATGAAATTCTACTGACAACTCAAAGAATGTTGAATACTTTTCCAGCTTAATTGGATCCATAGGATTTGAAAAATAATTACTTTGCTGGTTAACCCTATACCCCTCAGGCCGAGGCTTCTCAATGTTTGTAAATAGCATATCAATGATAAGAGCTTGTTAATCTTATTTTGTGCAGAAGAATATCAGTTATATAGGAGGAAAGGACGATGCAAATCATCATGATTGCCTTTTTCCAATCCAGGGTGAAATGCAATTGATTCATGTTCACTTGACATGTATCAAATACAATGCGCCATTTTTATTTTGTATTTTACAGCTGGATTTTCAAAAAGAGAAAGAACGTTCAGTCTATACAAATTTTTATCAGTGCTGAGGGCATCACATTAGTTGACTCTATCGAGCCAATTACTCTCAATATATAATACAACTTTCTCAATTGAAAGACAAATGCATGGGGAAAATACAAGACATTTGATTACTAAAATAAAAATAGGAAACATTGCATATGATTCTTAAAAAAAATTATCATTCAAAGGAAAAAAATGGGTTCATATAACGAGCTACATTTTATTCTGAAGTGAGCTATCCAATCTTTCTAAATAGTACTGTTATACCCTGTGTTTTTATTATTTCTAGTGAGAAACAAATTCGCAACGTAATCCCAAAGATACTATGAAATTATGATTTATTTGCTATGTGATTTGAAGATTACAAATTCTAAGCCTAATTCCATTGAAAACTCGTTGCATTTATGAATCGATTGCATGTTACATGTCTTCTTAAATTAGCTTTTAACTTATGCAAATTCAGATTGTTATTTAGGCTAACAAGTTTCATCATACGAGATGGATTCCAAATTATGACACATATCCCAAAACGGCTCAAGTTCATCTTAAAGTGTATAATTAAGACTGAGAATTTTGTTGTTCATCCAAAAACAGACCAAATCCATCTCAAATAAGCTGCTCTGGAACATTCATTTCATTAGTATAATTCTATCTTTTATTACAAGCTTTAAGAGCTTCTTTAATTTCGTTACTTCTTTAATAATTAAGTTCGCTAATTAACATTGTTTTTATTTAATATAAAATAAAAAAATAAGATTTTATTCAGTGTAATTAGCTATAGCTTCTTAGCCGCTTCCAACTGATTTTGAAACATATAATGAAAAGAAAAGAAATGAGAAATAGGAAATAATTGAAATTTTCATTATTGAAATTCTTGTTATAATAATAAGGATTGTATAGGGAAATTAATATGAATAAAGCATATATGTGATTAATTCAAAATTCTTTTGATTTAGGTAAAAAAATGTTCAAAGAGAAAATATTCTTAAAGATATTCCTTACCGAGACCATTATTAAGGAATAGAACGTGAACAGACAATATTTAAAAACATTAATTTTAAAATATTTCATCAATTCTTTAAAGAAATAAATTAATTTATTATTTAATGAATTTGTTTTTTACTGTATTTGAAGAAATAATACTCCAGAGATAATGAATTTTTCTTTATGCATATTTTCAGCAAATTTTAATTTCACCATCATATTTTAATTAGAAAAATAGGTATATACTTTCTTTCTCTTTTATATATCCAAGAATTAAATTTTGTTATTTAATGAAAAATTCAACACATATTTGAAGAGAAATATATTCCTCTTTTAATTTTGCATATTAATTTTTCTCGTGAATAATTAAGAATTTCATTTTTTTCAATTATCAACTGATTGTTTTTAATGAAATGACAGTGATTGTTTTTTGTATAAAAATTTATTATATTTAAAATGAAAAGTTAATTATACTACTTACGAGTCATATTATTGGTTTTTGAGGATAAGTCTCGTAAGTTCGACTTGACATGAGTTTACAAAAACATCCATTGTATCACATTTTCTCGTCATATATAACCTGGGCAAGCTACTTTTTAAATAGGCAAAAGGCAGGAAATTATCTAAAGGGCTTCTTTTTTACCCTGTTTTCATAGTCTTTGTGCGTTTATTTTATTGCAAAAGTGTACTCAAATTAATTTGGATTAAAATGAAGTTTAATTAAAATTTCAGATTTTTTTTTACTTTTTCGGAAGCTATGGCCTGGTGGTAACGTCCTCTGAGCTCGAAGCTAGAAAGTTCTATGTTCGAAACCCTCTTCCACTTAAGAACCAACGTGGAGTGGGTTTGATGAAAGTGAAATCCATTAGGAATCGTTTTTCGCTGATGTGGGGTGATGGTGACTCGGATGTCCTGTTCATCATCTGACCATGGTGGGAAATTACAAGATCTGCCCCAAAAAATATCCCTCAAATAGCTTCAAAATGAGATTTTCATATGAGAATACATTATTTTTTCCATACATTTAAATTCTTTATCAGTATTAGTGCGCTCCAGTAAGTTAATTTTTTTAATAGGGACAATCCTGAAAACTTTGCATGACCTCAAATTATTTTTCCTTTTAAATTTAATTTTTTGATGAGAGATAACGAAATCGGTTGATTTGAAGATGATGACTAGCAACTGATTATTTCAGATTTTGATAATATTTATTATATATTTGTGATAAAATCTTATACAGATTTATAAATAAAATCGTTAAAAAACATTTTGTTTTAGAAGTTGGAACTAAGAAGGGGGAGGGCACTTAATCTTTCATTGTCTGCAGCCTATATAGAGCTTGATATTGTTCTACACTCCAAAAGTGAGTGATATATACACCGGTTAATTCGTTAACTGCTCATTATTGTAGGATGGTACTTTTGAACCATTGATTCTTCAACGACGTCCACCCTTTCACGCTTCTTTGTTAGTCGTTTTACTGAAACAATCATGTTTGTATACAATCATAGTTTTAATAAATGAGTAAATGTTTATTTTCAAATCATTCTGCCTTAAAGAAAAATTTAAATGCAAGTAATTATTACAATATAAAAATAAAACTTAATTTTAAAATATTTTTTGGAAAGACGACATTTTAAATTAAATTTTTGTCAAACTTCTGATAGCTTAATTCGCTCCTCCTTGCCAGATGAATAGAAGTTTAATACGTTGTATATAGCCACGAAGAGGCAATTTTACACCGTCTATAAATATTTCACGAAATTACGCAGAAATTTATATGCTTTCTAATATCTGGATAATTTGTCCGCGAATTACTTAACCCTGTATGCAAATGATCGAGCGCTGGCCAAGAGATGGAGATGATCCATTGAAAATCAAGAACTTTTACCCAGTTAGATAGAACAATATGGGTATAAGCTCTATAAAATTCAATTTCAAGTGGATGAATAATCTCTAAATCTATTAATGAGTCTATTGGCTTAAAGCATTAAAGGATTTCGTTAATGAATCAATGCAATCGCTATCTTCATGTTACCAACATATAATGATATTCTCGGAAGTATTAATAGTTCTAATGTTATAACTTGAAATTTAGAAATAAAAAATACAGTATGAGCTAAACTATAAATTTTACAGAAGAGTTAAAAATAAAATTTAAAAATTTGAGGCATACAGTTAGATTGTAACTTCAATTTTTCTTTAAGAACACATGGATTGAGTTGCCAAATAAAGATGTAGGAAGCCTGAATCAAGCAATGTTTATTGTTAATTTCTTATCTTATCATTATATTTCGATTATTACTATATTCTAAAAGCTTCCAATTTTTCTTACTATTAAGGAATAAAAAAATTTAATCTTTAATTCTCTTTAATTACTATACATAGATTTTGGAATATAGATTACTTATATATAGATCTTGAAATATAGATTATTTATATATAGATCACTGATTATAACGAAAAAAATCGGTCAATGTTAAGGAATAAAATTTATTATAAGATTCTTACTAGTAGCAAATTTTTGGCAGTATCGATGGTAATATTTTAAAGCAGCTGTTAATTACCACGGCAATAAGCATGCCAAAAACTATATTCTTCAGTGTTTTAAATGTGTTATTATTACAATTTCCATTACCTCGTTTTTCTCATACTTTGATACATTGTCTCCTAAAGTGAAAGGGGAAAAATAAGGGGGGAAAAGACGAATAGCTCTATTTACCAACTCCAGTTTCCAGTCGTAAATTAAAGAGAATGTCAAATTTCTACTAGTTTTTCTTCTATAAATGAAGGATATTTTTAAAAGAAAGATGATAATCTTAATTCGAAAACTGATTATTTGTTCCCCTTAAGATCCTCAACAGGCAAGATATTATTTCTATATCGTCTTACGTTGGATTATGACTTCGCATGATCGCTCCTCTTGTTATGGTTAACTTTTGCATCCAGAACTTTTATATGTGCTTAAATTTTAGTATGTAATAGCATATAGTCTTCAAATTACAAATACAAACAAGGAAGTAGACGACCAGGCTAATAAAACAAAATAGTTTGCTACAAACTCAAGATATGATTAATACAAAAGATGGCAGAATATTTATTAATATGAAACTAAGCTGGGAAGAAAGCGTTAATGAAAAAGTCGTAAGATATCTTGATTACATTTTTAGCAAGACAGAATTGTGGAAAAGAAAAGTTAGTGAAAAATACAGATAAAGTGAATGCATGAAGTATGTAAAATTGTTGAATTCATAATTATTTATTAGTATCAGTAGCTACATTTTGAATATTGTTATATATTTTAGAAATTTTTTATTTGTGGCTACAGTTTTGTGATAGGAAGGAACAATTTATTGGATTTTGATGTACTAAACTAGGTGAAAATTCATCTTTAATTAGTCTATATAATGTTGCAATTTTCTTCAAGTGTTGAACTATGATAATGAACTAGTGTTACTTTCAAACGGGACGTTAATGTATTTAAACTGTAAATAACATTATGTCTGCGGCCTCCAATATCTGCAAATAACATCGTTCGTAGATGCATGCCAATAACATTTCATTCTTAAGTTCTAACAAATAACCTTTTATTTAAAGGTAGAGAACCGGCCAATAACTCTTTATACATCGAACCATACTAGCAAAAATTGCAATCTTTAAAATATTTACATTTAATCAATAGCACTGTGAAAATTTATATAATCAGCCATTCTGCAACAATAGTTTCTTTTAAATAAAATTTTCGCCTCTGAAAGTCCAGCAAAGTTTTGAATTAACTTCTCATTTAGGTATTTTTCACAGATCTCTAGGCATTGCATAGATTCTTTCTGCGTGCCTCCATTTATTTTAGAAATTAATAGCACTGTCCAGGGAAAGTTAACCAACAAACTTTTCCTTCTATGAGGGAGTAACTAATTTAAACATTTTGCATTGTTTTACAGGAAATGAATATATTTCACTTAGAGAATAAATAGAGACGTTTAATGGTTGACAAAATAACTGATCTTTTTCCGGTTTCAAAATTTCAAATAGACATATCTACTCATTTTATTCTATCTTTTAAAAAGTTGGGTTGCTAATTCAAATAGGAAAACAAATTGTATATATTTATATATGTGCATATAAAAGATTTCAATTTAAATGTCAGTCCCTTCATTTAATTATTTTCAATTTTTGGAGTCATTATTATCTTTATCAAGCAAATTTAAAAATCTTGTTAATTGCATTAAAAATTCTTATTAATATGTGATATTTAATGTCTTTTTTGATACTTGATACTGCCCTTCAATTTAAGAAGCAGAATTAGGAATTTCACTGCCAGTTCAATTAATAATAAGAAATGAAGCTAAAATCATATAATAATACCTAATATTTAGTATTGGAATTATATTGCTTTCAAAAATTACGAACTATAAAAAAAAACAAATAAAGATTTTTTTAAATATTTAACTAAAATATCAGCATTACATAATTTTGCCTTTCTGATGTTCTCACTTGATTAAAAGAATGCTTTCTTTAATCCCTTTACAAACATTTTGATATATTCTCCAAATTTTTGTGAGTTGTTTCGGCTTTATTCTTTTTTTTCTT
>JAOUZG010008940.1:1308156-1352575 GCA_026289955.1 Argiope argentata | reverse complement strand
GATGCATTATAGTTCTAAAGCTTTCCGAAGTCTTGGATTTCTTATGTAAGTATATTATTTCAATAGTTTTCAGCTGATGGTTGATTTTAAATTCGGATTATTACGAAAAGCGCCATCTGATGGTGGAATTGAAAAAAAAAAAACTGGTTTAAGGAATTTTAAAATATTTTCAAATTATGAGTTACTAAATATAATAAACAAAATAATTAAATGAATAAATGGTTTTTGAAATTTTCTTTCATTGGAGTACAAAAAACAGGAAATAATTATTTCTGTATAAAAACAATAAGTCAAAACAAAATTATAAAATAATCAAAACCAAATTATAATTTGTTAAAACAACACTTGAAATGATATTAAGTAACAATAAATATCATAAGAAAACAAATTTCTGAGCATTTATTAAAAATAAAAATATATTATAAATATGTTTAAGATTCCGTTTTACTTGTTCCATTTTAACCTCAATCTAAAACAAAAAGAATGTTTTTATAAAAGTGACATTAAATACTTATTTTTCACTTTTAAAAAAGTATTTGAGAATCAGTTTCAATTTGGGATTGCTTTCCCTCTCAACGTTATGACTTTGGGCTGAATAGGTTATTAAAATCATCTTCTAAATTGCAAAATTTAGACATTAAATGTTGATTGAAAAATTAAATAAAAATATTAGTGATTTCAAAATTGAATTTCCACATTTATTTCAAGAACAGTATTATAAACAAAACTGAAAGCCTTGTGTCCTATTTCAGTCCTTACTGAAAAATAAGCGAAAAGAAAGTTACTTCTAGCATTCTATTTTTTGAGAAATCTGAGAGAACATGCACAAACGTTTTTTTTTCTCCTTTCAAGACAGACGGAAAAGAAGCTCATAATCGATTTCACTTCAACCGTCGCTACTGGCAATATTATATTTTTTTTTCGTGCCCTCTTTTTCAGGCCTTTCACCATCTTCATGCGATTCAAAAATTCACTTAATTGCATTACTAATTTTTATAAAAACTTGATTGTGAACGCCCTTCTTGACACTGGATACTATCTGTCGCTCCGGGTTTTTTTATATTTAAAACCTGTGACACAGACGCATTTTAAGCAAGGGGGTGGAGAAAAAAGAAGGCAGACCCTTCGCTTGGATGAATAACAGCATGAAATGAAGTTCAGCTTGAATACTAGCAAGAGGGGAGAAAGAAATACCTCTGTATTGGTTCCATGTTTTCAGCGGTCTTGGAGCGGGGAACATATTGGAATCCCGTCAAAGCCTGGGGTGAACAAAGCGTAGATGGTATTTGGAAGATATTCTCGAGCCAAATTGAGCTGTAAATCTCCTCCTCGTCCCTCTTTCTCATCTTTCTCCTGCGTACACCTTTGTTTTTATTTAACCGTAAGATCGTGTTTCGGTAAAGAAATGAAGAGATCATTTATGCTTTCACTTTTCTGTTATTTCAATATGGCGAAGATTCTTTCTCTTTCGGTGCAGCTCTTAATGCAGCCGTAAATTTTTGAGCTGGAGTTGGAGAAGGAATCTATGGCTGCGGAGTAAACATATGCCAATTTATTCAAGTACTTCTATAGCACCTTTCTTCAACCAAGAAATTGTTTGCAGAAATAAATAAAGAAAGAAGCAGAAAAAGTAAAGAAAGGAATGAAGTTAAAACCTTATAAACTATCATTGCTTCTTTTTTTAATGTTAGAAGAAATTTTGCTTGTACATAAATACTGCTTTAAAATGATTTTAAATCTATTACTCAAATCTAAACAATAAGATATAGATTGCAAAAGATTGTTCCTCTTTTGAAATTTCCCCATAATTCTTAATTAAAGCACTCAATCATTTTCTTAAATTCTTAATTAACAGTAGACTGTACGCTGAACTTTCATGTAAGAGTTCGACAAATTACAAAATTTACATCAATAAAAATGCGCCTATATAGATCTTTATTATTTTAAAATTAGCTAAATAGTTAACAATGTATTTAATCCCAAGTGGTTGTTTAAAATTAATTTTTAATCAATGTCTATAAAAAAATTCCTCTTTATACACATTTGAAGAAAAAGAGCTATTTTGTTTAAATTAGGTAAAATAATTAATGATTCCGTAATTTTATTTTTAGAGTGTAATAACAGTAATTTAAACATTTTAAGTTGTATAATTACACTTTTTAGTGTATATTATTATTTATATAATTATAATTGAGATCAATACTTTTAGATTTAATAAACCGAGCGTCAACGAACTCATTAACTAAGCAGAGAATTTTTTTTCTTTGTCTTAGAAATAATTAAGCTAATAAAGTGGTAAAAATAACTGTATCATATCGACTCTATACATTTTATAAAACATTTTCAAATAATATAAAGTCATAATAATAATTAATATAATAAGAAATCATAAGATTAATGATATAGATATGAAAAAAAGAATTTACAAGAAAAACCAAATATTCTCATATCGACGCAATATTTTTAGGATTAAAGATGTCTAGACATATATTATATTAACACGTGCCTGTTGTAAGAAGTGAAAATTGATGAAAAGTAATTAAGAAAATTAACTAAAATTATTTTTAAGACTGTTTTTATTATTTAAATTTTCTTCAATTATACATTGACATTTAAAAAAATAAATGCTGTAAACTTTTTTTATGAACATATTTAATTTAATCTGGAAATAACAATTTAAAATATAATTCTGCTAATTTCGACGTGATGTTATTCAAAAAAGGAACTATAATTTACTTAAAAATCTACATCAAATAGCTTATTAAATTCCAGATTTTTTTTACTATCTTTCGCATTAGATCCAAGTAGACAAAAAATTATAAACACCTTTTTAATAAATTAAATTTAGTATAAATTTAAAAAATTAAGGATAAATATATTTTGTAGAGAGCATTCCATCAACAACATCGCAACCACTAATTATAAAAATGATTAAAATGATTCATTACTTATATACATAAACTTTGAAATTCAATAAAATTAATTGGTATTTGGGAAATAGTTAAAGAATTAATTAAAATATTATTATTAATCAATATTTAGCTACTGCTAATAGTGTTTAAACAGTATTACATTTTATAAATTTTTGCCATAATTTTTTTTTATTTTTGCGTCTGAGAAAGTTAATTTTTAAAAAAAATCAAGTATAAAATGGTTAAAACAGCTTAAATACTCAAATGAGTAAATTAAAGTAATATTTTAATTTAAATATATTTTAAATTTGCAGTTAAACTCTGTTTACAACTCTATCTGTTTACTGTAATTAAATTTTATCCCGGTTTCATATGCACATATCTACATATAATATTTATTTCAATGCACAAAAATAAATTTACTAATTAATTTAATTAGAGTTAAATGTAAATTGCAGTTCACAACAGAAACACATATCTACATAAAATTAAATTTCGTAATAAAGTAGATTATAAACTTTGTAATCTAAAGTAAATTAAAATGAAAGTTAGAAACTAATTTTGGTAAATTTTTAACTAAAATATATTTTATACTTTAAAATTCTTTCCTTTGTTTGCAATCATCAAAACAAGTTACATTTCCCTTTATTTCCATAAACATGTGTCTATAAACGAAAATAGATTGGAATATTTTTTGTACATGTAATTGTTTTTATTGGACACAAGAATCATTTACAATTTACAATAAAGACTCAAATCTGCTAAAATTAAATTTGGTAATATATATTCATCTTAATAAAATTGAAAATATTAAGAAACAAATCTCAAACTGTTTGAAACAAAATTTTAAGTAAGTAAATATATTTTATATTTTGCCATTTATTTCTGTATTTGCAATGATAAAAATTGAAAAATCAAGAAACAGGTTAAAATTTACCTAATTTCCATTCCAAAATATCTGCGATGAATAATTAATCAAAAGCCCAAAATAATTTCTCTAATTTCTTTAATGGCAGTAAAATATCAATTATGCATCGTTACCCTTTTGCAACATAAACAAAGCTCTCTATAAAATTACCTTTAAAAATTACCGACACTCAAGAAGAGTAGATTATTTGGTTAACCATTCGTAAAATAGTTGCAGATAGAAATAATGCTCTTAAATTTCGCATTATTTAGCTTATAATATATTAATAAACACGCATTTCATAGTAACCTACAGGAGCCGGGCCATAGTTTTCTTTAAAAAGTACACACGTGAAACATATTTATGAAGTGATGCTCTATGCGTTATGTTAAAGATAACAACGCTTTGAACTCCTCCTTTTTTCAGTCAGAGTCCGTATTTCCTTTTCGGAAAAGGCCGGGACTCAGCTTCTTTCTGTTGTTCTTCCTTTTTAATGTTTCCCAGCTTCATTCCAGCGTAACCAGCAGGAGAAATTATTCATTGGTACTTAGGTCGCCTTTCTTTCGTAGTCTCCTTTTATTTGCTCTGATTGTCTCTGTTTGGGTACTTTCTGCTGCATTGAAAGGAAACCAAAAAATTCGGATAGATTAGTGCAGGAGACCGTAAAAATGCTCACAGCACTGATAGGTTAAGTGTTCCCAACACGAACCTGGGTCTCTAAGGGCCTCATTTAGCAACTCGGGATCGGCCCTTTTTATTGTTGTCTTTGGGGAGGGGAAATTACAAAAAAGCCTTTTTAGGGATGGAAATGTCACCTAATCGAATTACAAATATTGGATAGGAACGGTGGATTTACAGCTACTTTATTGCTACTAATATCTGGATCTTTTACGGCACCAAAAAAGTATAAGTAGTTTTGCATATTTTATTACGTTAATTGTTTGTTTCGTTTTATGCTTTAAATAAATGTTTGGTATTTGTTATTAGAGCTAAGCTTTGCATATTTTACATTTTTGAGAGCATACAATATCCTTGTAAAATTGTTTAGCTGTTTTATCTTTAGCGTAGCTAATTTTTTTTCTCTGCGCCTACAATTTAATAGGCTATTTTTTTAGCAAGTTAATTTCGATTTCCCTTTCATATTATAAAAGATATTTGGTATATGTTAAAAGAATTAAACATTGTTTTTGGGAGGTTTTTGAAAGAAAACGTTAAAATTTAACTATTTACATCTTTTTTATTGCTATTAGTAATCGGATGCAATTAAGGCGTTAAAATATAAGAAGCTCCAATTATTTTAATTGTTTATTATAGTTCTTAAATTTGAAATATATTAGTAATACGTTATAGAACAACTAAGTATGAGTATTAACATTTAAATTACTGAACTAAGTGATAATTTTCTACAATTTCTCTGTCGATTCTAATAATTACTCTCTATGGCATTGAGAAAAATATAACGGTTTTGCATATTTTATCTTGATTGATGATGTATTTTATCTAGATATAAAATGATTATTCTAATATTCTCTTTTAAGATATATATTAAGAATTACAGTCTTAAAAGGAGTTAATGACGCTATTCCTTTACCCATGTGTAGAGTCTCATACTGTTTTCTTGTATAGTGCTCACTCCTATAAATAACTTTCTCAATAAACATGGGAGTATAAGCTCTGGAGAATTCATCCATTCTTAGCAAGAAATAACGTGACATCCAATCCAACAACAGGGAGATAATTCCTCTTGAATATCAATAATAATCTTAGGGGAAGTATATATTACATTATATGCATGATATTTTTGTACGTTGTGTAGTTAACTCTTAATTGTTTATAGTTATTTTTATTCTTCTACCTAACATTTCTAGAGCACTAACAAAAATATAGTTAGTATTATATATTTATCTCGTTAATCAGTCGTTCTTTTATGATTCAACGTACCCAAAATCGTCATCGCATATTTCGGATGAATGAATTTTTCATTTTTCACAATGTATTTATTGCAAAACGAATTGTACTTGTTTATTATTGAATTATTCATGGCCTTAGAAAAGAGTTTTGTTTGTTTTTTCATATTAAGTACGTATTCTTTATTGGCATTTTCAACAATGGAATAAAATTTCGAAAGAATTTGATTCTAAAATTTCAATTCGTTGAAATACTTTGAAATTTGGAAAAAAAAATTAGTAATCAAGCATCGCTTTATTAATTAGACAGAAAAAATAAACAGTAGGATTTTTTTCTTTTTGAAAATATGCAAAATGTAAACTTGCCAATAATAATACCCAATTTCAATGTCGGACCATCTTCAATTCGAAATGTAATAATCGCTAATATCTGTACAAGTAAGACAAAAAATCTGTGCTGAAATTAGAGACATTAATCAACTTAGATGGCTTTCACTGTTTCAAGTCAGAATTTATTTGAGAAGTTGCAAAGAGTGAACTAAATCTAGAAAATTATTTTACAAGAGCATCCCAAGTATGCTCAGTAGAATTTAATTTCTGAGAATGTGATTCATATTCATAGTAGCCTCCTCAGTAATTTTTCACTAACTGACTTATGGCTGATCTAGCATTTTTTTAAAATAAAAAAAAACCTCCACTGCATTAAGTATGGATAAAAAATTGGTCTAAAACTTTAAACATTCAGGATTGTTCTTGAGAGGATATACTGATTAGTTAGTGAATCAAAAGATATATCTACTTGGGCATATATAGTAAACACCAAATCTGTTTCCTTCATGACATACTTAATTTAAGTGTTGTAATCTCTTGCTAGATCAACAATATTCTGGAGTTATTTTGAAATCAAATTCTAGAGTTAGCAGCAAAGAGGAGAGATCTCCACTAACTTTAACTCCAGTTGATATGCCAGATAGCCCACCTAAACCTGAAATTTAAGTGACATTGTATGAAAGGCAAACACACTGAAGACAAAATTGCTGGACGTCTTGCATGCAACACCCCTTAAAGGAGGAGGCCAACATGGCGGCCATTGATGATGACGGGTCATTTCGGTCTCTTGAGAAATGTTTTCAAACATTGGAAAATTTACTAAGTTGCGTTGGAAACCCAAGCAAAAAGTTGCGTGAAGGTGCAAGGACTGCTTTGGGTAAGTTGAAGTTGCATTTTTTAGAAGCTTCGAATGGTTTTGTTAATGTTAAACATAATGGCGTAGAACATGATGTTACGCTGACGCCTAAACAACCTACGTATGCTAGACTCGTGGCGCCATCTATTGTAGAGACTGAGAACCATTCAATGAATAACAATGTCATTGTCTGTGCAAATGATAACAATTTTACATCCGAGGAGGTGCGTAAAATAATTAAAGCTGAATTGAATCCAAGAGAATTACAAGTAGGAATTAAAAAGATGAGAACCATTAGTAGCAATCGAGTTCTAGTTCAATGTGTCTCGAAAAATGACAAAGAAAGATTTTTGAATGCTGTAAAACAAAATTCTAATACTCTGCATGTGTCTTCTCCAAAGCGAAGAAACCCGAATTTGCTATTAAAAAATCTTCCAAATGAAATTAGTGATCAGGAAGTTCTTCAGCTTTTGAAAGAGCAGAATCCTGAATTGGAAGAAAAAAAAGAATTATGGGACGAAAAAAAAATTCGTTTTACTCTAAGAAGATTTGACAACTCTAGGCATTTGGTTTTAGAGGTGAACCCAGCATGTCGAAAAGTGTGTATGAGAATGAATTTTCTTAGAGCCAACTGGAACATCTGCAAAATAGAGGATTTTCTTGTTATAAATCGCTGCTTTAAGTGCCTTGGTTATCACCACAAAGCTGCCGACTGTCAAAATGGTCTGTGCTGTTTCAAGTGTGCAGGAGAACATAAAAGCAGTGAATGCAATTTGTCTAAGCAGGTTTGCGTGAACTGCATTAGGTTCAATAAGAAGACAAAAGCCACAAATAAAAAAGTTGATGTGAATCATAAACCTTTTTCTAGCAGCTGCAAATGCCATCAATTTATGGAGAATCTTACTGCATCTCAGATTCAGTATGAATAGTTTTTTCTCACCATCACATTTGCGTATTCTTCAACTCAACTTGCATAAATCAAAAAGTGCTACACAGCAGCTTATCTTGAATATGGAAACTCGTAACATTGATATTGCATTGGTTCAAGAACCTCATTCTTATAAAGGAACCCTTCCCGGATATCCTTCATCGTACAGAGTTTTCTTCAGTCAAAACTTCGATACAATTAAAGCAGCAATCATAGTAAGGAATAGAAGTATTTCTGCTTTTCTGGATACAAATTACCTAGACTATAATATGGTGACAGTACATTTAAATATTAACAGAATTCCCTATCTATTTGTTTCCTACTATTTCGAACCCTCCCAGAATATTGATTCTGATTTACAAAAAATAAACCAACTTTTCTCCAACGTTCCCACAAACAAGCTGGTCTGGTCTATGGACGCTAACAGCAAATCTGAAACATGGTTCAGCCCTATTTCTGACTCTAGAGGAATCAAACTCACCGAATTTATTAGTACTCACAACCTTTTTGTCATCAATGAAGATTGCGGTCCTACATTTTGTGGATCACAAGGCTTTAGTAACATCGACGTAACTGTTGTTGGAACGGACTTATTAGAAGATATTTCTAGTTGGCATTTGCCTTCTTATGATTCTCTATCCGACCACAAAACAATCGAGTTTGAAGTACTTCTGAATTCGAATTCTCCACCTAAAGAAGGTGACATTTGCACTTTCAATCTGAATAAAGCCAATTGGAAACTTTTTTACAACAATTCAAAATACTTGCTGACAAGTTTAGGTAATCGCATTGACTCCTGCCAAGATCCAGAAGCTCTGAATGATCTCGCGGATGAGCTCATTTCTATCATCCAAAAGTCTTGTAAAATGTCCATTCCATTTAAAAAGCAAAAATTGCACAGTGTTCCCTGGTGGACAACAGAAATAGATTGTATGCGAAAGCATGTTAATGCTGCAAGACGGAGATTCCAGAAGTGCAAAAATGTCACTCTGAAAGAATTGTATAAAAATAAATATAACGAATTAAGGAATAAATATAACTTAAAACTTTTGGACGCAAAAATATGCTCATGGAAGAAATTCTTGGAGGAAGTCAATGAGACTAATGTGTGGAAAAAAATTTATACCTTTGGAATCAAGCAGAAATTTCAGAAACGAGTTGAACTTAGTGGAATAGCTCTTCCATGTGGAAATGTGACTAGTTCTTTTGAAGAGACTATAAACGCAGTTCTTTCTCATTCTTTTCCTGACGATAACGAGAATGATGACGATGATTGTCATAAGAAAATCCGCCACGACGCTCTTTCAAATAGTAACGTAACGTATGATCCACCTTTTACAATCCACGAAATTAATTCTGTTATAAATAAATTGAAACTAAAAAAGTCTCCTGGTCCGGACTGTATACCCAACGAAGTTGTTAAAAAACTACACGAAATGCACCCTGATCTTTTCTTAAAAGTGTTTAATTCCTGTCTTCGTCTCAAAATTTTCCCTCGCTGTTGGAAGAAAGCTAGAATTGTTCTGATTCCCAAAAATAACGATACCTGTATTCCGCATTTAGAAAACCTAAGATGTATCAGTTTGCTGTCAAATGTGGGTAAATGTTTTGAAAGACTCATTGTCAATAGATTGGTTTGGCGTTTACACAGAGAAAATTATTTCAGTAAAAATCAGTTTGGTTTTATGCCTCAAAAGTGCACTGAAGATGCCTTGTTGCACCTCAATAATTTTGTCTTAAAAGGTAAAAAGAAAAACCTTCACACAATACTAGTATTCTTGGATATTAAAGGTGCTTTTGATAATGCTTGGTGGCCTGCTATTATGGATCTATTAAAAAGAGCAAACATTCCTGGCAATTTACTTGCCATCATTTCCAACTTTTTGAAGGATAGAACTGCAAATTTGTCCCTAGGTCATTCCTCAAAGGAGAGGATTTTACAAAGAGGGTGTCCACAGGGGTCTGTTTCCGGACCTCTTCTTTGGAATATTATTATAAATGATCTATTGGAAAAAATCACAGCTTCATTTTTCTGTGAAGTAATTGCTTTTGCTGATGATTTGCTTCTTTGTTTCCAGGGAAAATCTTTCCATGATACAAGCAGACGAGCACAGATTACACTTAATTTTGTATCAAACTGGGCAAAAAAATATAAATTTGAATTTAATGCCACCAAGTCAAAAGTTATGGTCCTGGAAAGGAGAGAGAACCACGTTGTAAATAATAACCTTGCACTAAATGGAATTCCTCTTTGCTATGTAAGGGAATTGAAGTATCTTGGAATTGTTCTCGACAGCAAGTTCTCTTGGAAACAGCATATTTTATACCTCTCAAATAAATGCGAAAAAATCCTTCTTGGCCTTAACAGAGTTGCCAGAAATAGTTTTGGACTTAAAACTAATGTTTCATCACTCATCTACAAGCAAGGTATTGTACCATTCATTTGTTACGGTTCTCGAGTCTGGGGTCCTGCTCTGAAGAAAAAAATAAATTGTCGACTCTTAAGGAAAATCCAAAGGAGAATTCTCCTGCGAGTCGTTGCTGGTTATCGAACGATATCCTATGAAGCTGTGTTTTCCATTTCTGGCTTTCCACCTATTGACATATTTATAATCCATAGTAACGAATTCAAGAACGCAGCAAGGAACCCGGCCTGCAAGAGTCAAGATGATTCCCTTCAAATTTCTGAGCTCCCTCATCCTTCCGAAAGGTTTCCTATTAATTTAATTCGTTATCATAACAAAATTGAAGACAACTTTCCTGTTGTCTGTTTTACAGATGGCAGTAAAATGAACAACAAGGTTGGACTTGCTTTTGTTGTTTACCAAGACTATGACGAAAGAGAAATTCACCAATACAGAATAAGAGACGAATGCAGTGTTTTCCAGGCTGAATTGCTCTGCATAGCCCAAACGGTTTCTTGGATTTGTGACAATAGAAATATTTCATCAAAATTCTTAATTTGCAGCGACTCCCTTTCATCTTTGTATGCCTTAAACAGCATTGATTCCCTAAATCAAATAATTGTTAAAACACAAATGAATCTAAGTTTGCTTCGAAGCAGTGGTGTACAAGTTTCCTTTTGTTTTGTCAGAGGTCATACAGGAATTTATGGTAATGAACGCGCCGATTGGCTTGCCAAAGAAGCGGCAAAACTGGTTAACGTCATTCCCATGAACATTCCAAAATCTTTTTTTAAAGAAAGTCTTTAAAGATAAGGTTATATCTGAATGGAATAATCTGTACCAGGCATCTACTAATGCGCAGCTCACGAAGGAATTTTTTCCATCCATACAGAGTCGTTTAAATGCTCACTACTTTGTATCCAATTATAAGCTTACTCAGTTCCTGACTGGGCATGGAAACTTTAAAGCCTATTTAAAACGATTCAATTTGTCACAGAATGATAGGTGTTTGTGCTACAGTGGTGCGGTCCAGGATGTAAAGCACTTGGTATTTGAGTGCACTAAATTTATTCACGAAAGATGTAAACTCAGGAATTGTCTTCTAAAGAACAATATAGCCTGGCCTCCTCATTTATCTGCATTTGTGCAGGATAAATCATCTTACATTTCATTTTGTACATATATTAATAGTATTTTCCCCCGTGTTATTTAAACTTCATTTCAGTGTGTTTGTCTAGAAATATTTGCATATATTCTTTGTATTAGTGTTTTGAATGTTCTATTTTTTTATCATACTTCTTCAACTGTATTATAACATATGCTATGTGTTTCTGCTAGTTTGTGAGCAGTTTTGTGCCTTTTACTTGTGTATTTGCTTTCCCCATCTCTTTTATGTTTGTATTCGGGCCTGTCTTTTTTTCCAAATTCATCCTACTTTTAATTGTGAAATGACTTACAACTGTAAGCCTTGTGTTATACTTGTTGGCACACAAGGAGTTATACTTCGAGAACCAATAAAAAAAAAACACCCCTTAAACAAAGCTTTCTGTATAGGATTAATCTGGATAACAACCTTCTATTAGACGATGAAAAATTAGCTATTAAAAATACGTAGCATTTCCATGTCACCCTGCCTGTAGATTGTAGTCAGCTGAGGCACATTAGCTGCAGAATTTTCTAGGCTGTATATTATATATGCTGATTTTTCTAGGCTGTATTTTATATAAGCTGATTTTTCTAGGCCGCATATTATATAAGCTGATTTTTCTTAAAAATAAGTCCATAGTTTATGAATTACAGAAAGGTTCATATCCCTCAAAGCCATCTTAACTCTTTGAATAAAAGTCGGGTACTCATTTCTAAAATATATCTTGAAATATCACTGTGCAAGTTCTGATTGTCGGAACAGTGGAAGAAACTTTAAAAATTTATAATGAATGATGTTAAGCAATTCCAATGACTGCGGATAATATTCTGATTCAGCTTTTAATAGAGCTGCTTTTTTAATTAAAAGTTAACTAATAGTTATATGAAATTCTACTTAGTTTTGGAAAAGTAATCGCACTTTAAAAATTTTTCCCTAATGTTTAGAAACTAGAATAGATCAATAGTTTATATTATCTTTATTAAGTTTTGTTTCTGGAGGATTTTTTTCTGCAAATATCAAGTAAAAGCTTATATAAACTATGTGACATAGTTATGACAATCTGTTTAGTTGAAAGCTGTTATGTCAGTTTTTAAATAGATATTCCACAGATATGATCGAATTAGTACTTACGTGAGAAAAATTGTTTTAATAAAATTTAATGGGAATAATACACCATTTTAAAATAATACGTTAAAGTGTTCATTCATTTCTCCTTGCATTTAAAATATTTTGATGAATTATATTATAAAGAATAGGCACAATAAACTGAATATTTTTAAACTGTACTTTTTAAATGATGATTAAATTATAATATGTATTTTGAAAGCAATAAACAACGTCGGTGTGATCAGTATTTGAAACAAAAAGTTATCGATTTTTGGTAACATTTAATAGGGTCTCTAAATTTATACTTACCATATTTAATCGCATTTTCATTTTTAAGATATTACAAGATGAGAAAAATCGATAGATTAGCACAAGAGCCCATAAAAGTGCTGTGCTTCCAATTTTAACTTAAACTACTTCACCAAATCTGGATAATTTTCTTTTAATGGATTTCTCAATGCAAGAAAAATAAGAAGTAATTTTTTAACGATGAAAATACTACTTAATTGTATTAAAATACTGCTGCTGTTTTAGATTTAAGCACTCTTAGTGCCATCAGAAACTATGATTTATATAAGTTAAGGATATCTATTACACATATATCCGTGAACTCGTTGATTAGATTGCTGCTTTCCGGCAATTAAATGTTAAGCATCTGATCACCGGAGACCGTCCAAACACTTATTATGAGATTAATGCACATGATATTGTTATATAAAGTATATCAATATTATATACTTTTATAGCATGTTATTATTAAATACTTTTATAATTCATGTTGCTATTAAATACTTTTATTTGATGTACGTATTAGATTTTTTATTTAATGTTCTATTTTATAATAATTATAATTAGAAAAAACATTAAAAAATTAGTTGCCCTTTTTCTATCACAAATCAATAGAATTTTTAAGAGTTGAAATTAAAAGCTTAATTAAAATTCTTAACTTAATTTTGTATTAAGCGAGACAAAGAAAATGTCAAAATACAAATAAAAATCCAATTGTTTTTTACAATCTCATTAATAATATTTAATAATTTTTTATTCAAAAAACACATTTAAAAATCTTAAACTGTAGCATTTAAATAGTATATTCTCTTAAAATGAAACGGAAATATACAGAAAAATACTAAAAAGGAGATTTTAAATTTGAAGAAAGTTATACTGCATCAACATTATTTGTTCAGCTCTAGAAGTTAAAATAAAATTTGAGCTATACTTATTCATTTTAAAGCATTAATAACTATATTTGAGTATTTTAGGCATAAAAAGCAAAACAAACTTGTTTATTAATAACATATTATTTAGAGTAAATTAAAAGAGAAACACTAAAACATGGTGTTAAGCACTCCAGGGTTCACAAACACGAACTCGTTGCCAATGGGCAATGAGTGATGTATTTTAACCATTTTTGTATATTATTAGGATTGAATGATGTTATTGATGAATTCTGGGATATTCTTGTTGTTTAGTAAAATATGAAATACTTATACTTTTACAAGAATAAGGAAACAGAGAGAATTTATCTTTGCGATTAAATATACGTATTGGAGATTCATAGAAGATGAAAAACATCGTTGTAATATGATTTTTTAAGTCATAAGGATCAAATAAATGAGTTTTGTTGCTAGGAAACGCAGATTAATTGAATTTTGGTAATGAGTTACATGGAAAGGAAGAATATATAGTTTAAAAATTAAAGAATATTTAAACAAGAAATTCACTGATAATTTTTATTTATTACAAATCCAAGAGAACAATTTAGAAAATATTGAGTAATTCAGTTGAAAAACACTATATTTGTTTCTTATTCTAAACGTGCTTATTTCAGTTTTAATATTTTCGTGGAAAATTGCAAATGCCAGGGCTGTTTAACTCTTAATATATCTTATACGTCTAAAACGCGCCTGATATGGATATCGTCAGTATTTTTATTTCCAATTAAAATAATTGGCGATTGTTCAGCTAAGAAATGCCAAAGAATCATTTTAACTATTGTTGATAGATCCTAAATTTTTTCATTCCTTATAGCATGAAATAAAAATGTCAATGTGTACAAATCCCTAAAAGGCAAATGCAGATTTATGAGTCACAATTTGAAACAGCATTCCTAACCCCATATTTCGTACAAATAATCAATGAACTTTTATCGTAAACGATATAATCCTATAACAGAGTTTAGTAAATCTATTTAGCTTAAGGTGAATCGTTTCACATTTGTTAGAGAGACAAAAATTACATTGTTCCGTACTAAATTTGCTCTGAAGAATAAGATTTAGGCATTTACATTTCGTGCCGCAATGAAACGGTTAAAAATAACGGACAATTTCAGATTAGATTATTTGTGAAATACATTGCTTTTATTCTCGTCGTTGCTTTGATTTCTTAGTTATAATTTATATATTTTTTGTAACTTTACATAAACATAAGAATAAGAAAGGAGTCCTATGTATATATATTGAACAATATTTTCTTCAAAGCAGGGAAGAATATTATCAATAAAAGTGATGGTTTCACAAGAACAAAAAATCTAATCCTTTTTTAACTTTAAAAAAACGAAGCAATTTTTATAAAATGCATGAATTAAAAGAATATTTTGAATTATGATAATTACCACAATTTGCTTCAAGAAACTGAAATTTTTTTCAATTAATTTTTTTAAAAATACATATGTTAAATAAATATTTGTAAGTTAAAAAAATATTTTATTCGAGTCACAAAACTAGAGAGTACGGGTTCATTTAGAGTTTACTTTTATTTTAACTATCAATAGTTAGATAATTTTTTGGCCTGAATAGTCTTTATTTTGTATTTCCTTGAATTGAGTTTTCATTCTATTTGCATTTCTAATATTACAATGGGAAAAATATGTCGAGAAAAATAAATTTATGTACTTGATACTTTCTAACTATACACAATAAAATAAAAGGTACAGCATGTTTAAATTTTGAAACATTTTATCTATTTAAATATAATATATATTTATAATAGAAATATTATAAGTATACATAAATACATAATCTATATGTCTCGAAAATATGCATGTATATATTTTTGTACTTATTATCCATCTAAAAGTGTAGTTCGGTGTTTAAATAGAAAACCATTCCTTTGTTGAATTCATAAAATCCCTTTATGGAATATTTTCAGAAAAGATTATTTGTCAAAATATTTAAATGCTTTACATATAAGTTTTTGTTCTTTATGCTATTTTTCTTTATGCTAACAGTTTTCTATAATATTAAATTTCACTTCTAATAAAAATTCATATTGCGATGAATAAATTTAACATGTTCTATGTATTATTTCTATAGCATCTGCTTATTATCTTTTATAAGCTTATTTTATTAAAATATGCTTTGTGATAGAGACGTGGAAGATCTTTTAATATACTTTCATTATTTTTAAATCTTAATAAAGAAATTAACGTCCAATCTTAAAAATTAATTCAGATGATGGAAGACCTTACCCCTAATTTAATATATATAACAATGCAGCAAAATTTAGCATAAATTAATGCACACAACAGAGGTCCTTAGGTTTTGAGATTTAATTGATGCAATGCTTCACGCAGAAGATCATTATGTCAAGACAAAATAAATTAAGCTAAATTCTTAACTTAATGATTACAAATATCATTTTCTAAGCCTCAAATCTGCTTAATCGTTTAATCTGAGAGCAATAATTCCTCGAGTGCATTGCATTCATTATCTTCATTTTAGATTTTCCATTAATGCCCGAATCGTGTCATTTATCTTAAAAGCAATAGAAATTTTGTAATTGTAGTTTTTGTACTGAGATTTAATCCTAAATGCTTATGTGAATGCGGAATTCAGTCGAAATAATTTCCTTTTAAAATGCCATGTTTATGGTAAGTTAATAATATGATAGCAAGGTATTTTTTATTACTTGTTCTTCTATTACATTTTCCATAAAAAAATTTAGCCAGCCTTATTGAATACTTGGCATTTAAGTAATATGTTTTAGATTTTTTTACAAGAAAAATATGTATTGTAAATCAAAGTATCAACTTAAAAGTTGAAACCCAAACAGAAAGAGGAATGAATACCCTTATATTTTTGTATGTGCATTTCTTCTGTGTATTTTTTTTCCTCCTTTCAAAACTGATTCTCAAACATCGCTAAATGATCTATTTACAGGTTATTCGCTAAAACTAATCTGAACGAATTAAAGATAAAAGGTAATATTAGTATCCAATTTAGCCGCTGATGGATTCAAAACTGATTCTCAACCACCGCTAAAGGATCTATTAATAGGGTATTGGTTAGAACTGATCTGAGGCAATTAAAGATAAGACAACATTAATATCCAATGTAACCTCGTTAGCTTCGAGGTTGGTAATCTAGAATTCCACCTGCTTACCGTTTGATTAAGAATATGGAGTTGCGTACAAATAAATTTTTAGTGTACACATCGATATATCTAATCATATTGTTACGTTTTTAGCGTAGCGGGTTCGGATTTAATGGACTTTATATGAGGACAGAACAAACAAATTTATTTACAGCTATTTACAGGTATATACAGGATGACTTGAAAGAGTAAAACTTCAGAAAACACAATCCAGCAATAATCGGTCACTTACAGCGTAAATGCAAGTCTTACGCACAATAAACACGGTTTGCAAAACAGCTATAGTATAGCACAGCAACAGTCAATCACAGCGAGCTCAATAACACAGCGTTAACAGCAACCGCAAACACAGCTCACTAATAACAAGCGAAAAGCTACAAGTAAGCGAAACGCTTCTCTTCTCAAAGAGCGATCCACTCAACGAATTCACACACTGACTCCTTTTACGGCAACCCTTTCCTTATATAGCCGAACCCGCGTCGTGAGAAGAAACGCGACGCAGCCAGACTTGACTCGGGGTTACCAGAATATTCCTCCCGCCAAGTCAACTCTGCTGGCACGGAGAGCATTGTGACGCGCCGCCAAAGTTTTCACCTCTGGCGAGCGTTAGCGTTCGCCCGCTTGTAACATTGCCCCCTCCTCAAAGACTGCACGTCCCGGGCAGTACAGACCCCGAGCAGAAGACACCCAACAGTTACAATACATAGACACAAAATTTCAGACATAAACATTGAAAAGTAATAAACATAAAGAAACTATTTACAAATATACAGATTACATTTTCATAAATGAGGAAACCATGGTTTCAACTAAGTATTTGATGAGTTACCATAATAAGGGACTAGCCGGTCGTAATGTACTACTCTTGGTTTTGAATTCGGTGACTTCCTTATTCGAACCACGACGTCATTCAGTCTTTTCAGGACTGTATAAGGGCTTCCCAGGAAGACTGCAGCTTCGGAGAGAGTCCCTTCCGTCGAATCGGGTTCCAGAACCATACCTTGTCACCTTCCTTGAATTCTTGTCCGGTGGCTTTCGTGTCGTACCTGGTCTTCATCTTCTCCGTCGCTATGTTGATCCGATCTCGGGCAAATCTGTGTACGTCTTCTAAACGGGCCTGGAGGTCTTGAACATAATCCACAGGCGAAGAAGGAGTATCCGGTGGACACCCGAACAGAAGATCACAGGGCAGTCGGAGTTCCCGTCCAAAGAGCATCTTGAATGGTGTGAAGCCAGTCGTTTCGTGAACCGCGCTTCGATAAGCAAGCAGGAACAAGGGTAGTTTCTGATCCCAATCTTGTTGGTTTTTCGAAACGAAAAGAGAGAGGTTATTTAGAATAGTACGATTGAACCTCTCTACCATGCCGTCTGATTGGGGATGAAGAGGTGTTGTCTGAGTTTTGTCGATTCGGAGGAGTTTGCAGAGTCCTTGACATACAGCAGAAGTAAAATTCCACCCTTGATCGGAGTGAAGCTGAAGAGGTGTTCCAAATCTGGAAATCCAGTTCTGAAGTAAGACTTCTGCTACAGTAGTCGCCTCTTGATCAGGAATTGGATAAGCCTCTGGCCACTTCGTGAAATAATCCATGACGACTAGAATGTTTCTATTTCCATTGTCCGTCCGAGGAAGAGGTCCCAAGATGTCAAAGGCGATTCTCTCAAATGGTGCACCTATATTATACCTCTGTAACTTACCACGATTGCGTGTTTTAGGTCCTTTACGGGCGTTACAGTCGTCACATGTTCTGTACCATTCTTGAACATCATCTTTCAAGTTGTTCCAATAGAAACGCTCCCGGACTTTATGAATTGTCTTCATGACTCCGAAATGGCCACCTGCAGGACTGCTGTGTAACTCCTTCAGAACTTGGTTTATCCTTGATCGGGGAAGTACAAGTTGCCACTTAACTGACTTCCCATCTTCGGACTCCCATTTTCTATACAAGATGCAATTTCTAATTTCGAGTGAATTCCAGAGAGCCCAATAACGTTTAGTTCCAGTACTGAGACTTGAAATGTCCTGCCAGTCAGGTCTTGAATTGTTTGAATCCATAAATTCCATAATCGGTTTAATGTCAGGATCGTTTATTTGTTCTTTGCGAACCTCTTCATCACTCCAGGGATCAGATTGAGTTGGGATGGCTCCTGCGATTTGGCGCACAGTTGGTGTAACAAGCCCATATTTCTTTTCAGCAGAGGAGCAATAGCGACAACCCTCGGAGCAGGGCTTTCTTGATAAGGCATCTGTGTTTCCATGCAACGACCCTTTTCGATGTTTAATTTCAAAGTCGTACTCTTGAAGTTTCTGTATCCATCTGGCTATCTGACCCTCCGGATTCTTGAAATTCAAAAGCCAAGTCAGAGATGCATGGTCCGTTCGGAGCAAAAATTTTCTTCCATAAAGGTAACTATGAAAATTCTCCACGGCCTTCACTATAGCGAGCAACTCTTTCCTGGTGACACAATAATTTCGTTCTGGTTTCGAAAGACACTTGCTCCAATATGCGATGTTACGTTCGTGGCCGTCGATTTCCTGAGACAATACTGCTCCAACGCTCTCATTACTTGCATCTGTATCCAGGATGAATTGTTTTTCAGGATCAGGATAGGACAGGATGGGAACCGATGTCAAGGCTTCTTTCAAGTCGTTAAATGCCTTTTCACATTCATCCGACCACAAGAATTTTTGTTTGTTTTCAGTTAACCTGTGTAGTGGTCTAGCGATCAAAGAAAACCCCTTAACAAATCTCATGTAATATGTGCAGAGGCCCAGGAAGCTTCTAAGTTCATGCACATTTTCAGGGCGGCGCCAGTCTCTAACTGCTGACACTTTTTGCGGGTCTGTTTGGACGCCCACTGCAGAAATTATATGTCCAAGGTAGCTTACCTCATGCCGGAACAAACGACATTTAGATGGATTCAACTTCAAGTTGGCATCTTTTAATTTATCTAGAACCTTTCTTAAATTACAAAGATGCTCTTCAAAATTCCGTCCGACTATAATGATGTCGTCAAGATAAGCGAGGCAACGATTGCCAACTTCTTTTTGAAATTTACATCTCAATAATACTTGAAAAATTATATTTTTTAAAGGAGAAAAACGATAAGAAATGTTAAAAATTAAATAATTGCAATCTTGATTTATATTCTAAGTACAATTAACCTAAAGCGCAATTGCTGTGCATGCTAAGTATTTAAAAAAGCATCTACAAAGTATTTTTACATCAAATGGGTAGTCATCTGATCTTATCACATAAAAAAGGAATTTACTTAATTTCACAAAAATGGCAGAAAAAATGAACGCAAAACATAAAATTTAATAAATGCAATGATATGGAAAAATGGACAACTTAATTGAATAAATATTGAAAAATCCATAATATACAAAGTAAAGGTAAAGTAAATAAACTTTTTTGCAGCAAATTTGGAGTCAAGAAGAAATAATCAGAGTAAATAAAGAAAAAATAAATGGATAAGAAATACTCAAAAAAGTTAGAAGCTGGTGATATTAAAAAAAGCCTTCACATTGATAAGAAACAAAACAAAAAAAAAAACTTTAGGATATTTGAAAGCGAATCCAAATGAGTTTATTTAAAATTGACTTTTATTGTGTACCAGTTTTTGAAATTTATTTGTAGTGTATTGATTTCTTAAGGAATACATTTAAAGGAAATTTACCTTTAAAATTGCGCACAATCAAGACTTTTTATATTTTTTAATGACTGTTATAGATAATTTACAAATAAATCCTATCAAACTACAAGTATTATATATATTTCTAACTAATCCTCTGAAAATTCCTTTTGCATCAACTACCCAGTCTCTTTCACTGATGTTTGAGCATAATTCCCATGGATAAGAAAGTCGCAGCAAAAGGATTATGCAAATATTAAAACAGTAAGCAATTGGGAATGGTGCAAAATATTTGACTGTTCCGGAGAAAGATTACTATTTCTGCTTCTAGACTTTTGAAGGTATTTAACAAATTATTTATTTGACTGGAAACTATTTGTCACAGGTGTTTATTTACTTTACGGTTCCAGCTGCCAATAAACAACCGTAACCGAATTCTCTGAAACTTTGGAGTAATGGATTTTAAAACATGTTCTGAATTATTATACATCAGAATCTGAGGAATAGAAATAAATTGTACGCAGAAGTTGTTTAATGTCATGGCGCCCATTCTGGGACTCAGTGACGCATCTAAATACATTATACGCTATAGGTAGGAATTGTGTATTCTCTGGTGTATGATCCAGAAAAGCAGTTCTTAGCTTTTTCTGGGTTAAACAAAAACAAGGATTATGAATAATTATGCATTATACATGGGTGATATGACTTCTTGTAATATCTTGCTTATTGTCTAGTCGAAGAGACTTATAAACTATATTGTCACTTCATTTGCTCTTGACCACCATCCGCATATATAATCGATTATCGAATGCATTTAATCAGATCAGATTAGTGGATTTTATAGAATTATCAAAACTAAAGAAACATATATTTTAACCCTTCGCACTGAGATGGTGCCCCTGAGGCAGCATTCAAGACGGTGCCTCATTTTGACGTTTTATTTATTCATTTTTCAAATTTAATTGTTAAAAAGGCCTACATATTGGTTAAGAGATGCAGATTAATTTTTCAAAGAAATTCGACTTAAAAGAATTACGTGTATTCATTTTTCATAACAATAAACAAATCGTTGTATTAGGTGAATAATTTTGCATGTAATTATTTTTCTGAGTGCGAAGGGTTAAAGTCCTATATGGCCAGAAACATTAAAACTTCTACCACAGTAATGGTTGGATACAGTGTAAATGATAGCGTCTTTGCAAGACTATAAAAAATCCCTTTTTATATCTGCGTTTCTATTTTGCTATTATATTATCATAATATAAAATGCTAATCAGTTTCCTAAAATTATAAAAATATATTTTTAAGTTTCCTGTAATCAAAATTATTTAAAATTTTTACTTCAATATTTTTTTACACTGTCAAATGCTGAAAAAATTGTATTCGGAGTAAACAATTCATTAGTTGATTTAGTACTATTTTTTTTCTTTTTTTAAAGCAAAGATTGGATTTTAATGGTTTTAGAAAAAGTCCCATGATTGGAAAATTAGCTTTTACATCATATTCCTCTGTAATTGAACCGTATACATGATGCTGTGCACATTAAATCAGCCATCTTAACCATCGATCTCATAGAGATATAAAATGGAAGTTTAGTGATTGACACTTTGTCATAATCACCAGAACTAGAGTTCAAACTGCTAGGAGCATGCCAAAATAAATCCGTTGTAGTTTCAAAACTTTATTTTGTGTATTAACTTAACTTAACCCATGAAGAAATCAGAATTTCCAGAGAAATCGCCTTTTTTCTAACATCGAGAAGGCGAAGAATTTTCTGAAGGACGGTAAATGATGGATGGAGAAGCTTATTTATCACTGCACTGCCACGTCAGGAAAGAATTCGAGATTGCCACATTGCTCAGCTGAAGCCAAAGGTTGACTAATGGTATCAAATACCAGGGATACAAGTTATTTGCATCGGAGAGTCAATGTTTAGGTTGAAATGAAAGCGTCTGACCATCAGACTGTTTGAAAGGGGAAGGAACACCTTTTCAAATCAATAGAAAACAAAATGACTGACGACATAGTAGGTAACTAATAATCTTAAACTTTTATTACTAAGCCCCATTTTTTCTGAAAATAATACATTTTTTTTCTCAATTTGGAATTATTTATTATAAAACTTCATTTTCGGAAACAAATGTAATTCACATTTCTTCGGGATAATATAAAAAAAATTTAACCAATTGTAGTTTAAAACTCTAAAATTTATTTTAGAATGCTAACATTAAAATTAATTTCATTTTTTAAAATACATCAATAAATTTTTTTAGGATTGATTATGAACCATGATGCCGTGGGACACTTCAAATGAAACCGAATCAACATCAACACCGCAAGGTTCTGAACTATTTTAAATTAAGAATCCATTATGAAGATTCCTTAAAATAGTTCAATAGCAGGAGGAAGAACAGCTTACCATATAAAAGCTAGCAGAATGTTGTAGCACAGAGAAGACAGCTTGCAATTATATAAGGTATGAACAATCATGTTTGTGATATGACTGCGTACCACTTATACCTCAGATATGGGGAGGAGAAGCTTAAGGTAGGGTGATTATTATCGCTTCTCTGTTAGATATGATAATTGAGTAGGATAGAGTTATCTTCATTCTGATGGCGGATGTAATCTCTGTATGAGGAATGAACGTCGGCTTTCTGGCAAAGAGGTAGCACGTCTTCCTCATGTTTTGGGAGTCCCGGTTCGGGCATGGTTGTTTTTCTGTGTTCTATCTTTAAGGTATATGAATGTGCCCCGCTGTAAAAAGGGACTGTGAAAGCGTGTGTGTGTGTTTCATCCTAATATGAGCTAGAAGTCAAACTTCTACCCTCGGGTGCTCAGGGTTTCATACCCCCAGAAGCTACTGCACCCCTCTTTCCGTGGTAAAAAAGGGACACGACATCATCATCATCATGAAGAATGAACGCATGAGCTGGTCAATAATGGAGGCTACAAGACAATGCCTGTTTTAATATTTGAATGCTAAGATATTGTTAAGATAGTGCAGGATTAGTTCTTTAGGAATGCAGAATTAATGTGACATCACGTAAACTGATTTCATTTCATAATAAATTATATGAACGTGTCACATAAAAAAAGTATGTCTAGTATTGACCAAAGCAGCAACGTTTGACATGCGAGTGTAACTTCATATAAAATGGCCTCAAGAAAGAAAATACTAAAAGATGGAGGATAGGACATTATTATATGAGGGAATTTCAAAGGACATCAAAGAAAAATATGTGAAGTAGAAGTTTCAAAAGTTTTACTGTCAGTGCTATTAATATCTGATGTTAACGAATAAAATTCATTGTATATGCAAAATAAATGACGATAGCGAATTTCCAAATTTCTCATCAATTCTGACCCCAAGAATTGTTTTCTTTACTAGGTTCTCTTTCCAATAAATTTCATTTATATATTGTTGGAAATTCTTTAAAATATATTTTACGCTCACAAGAAACGGCTAGTTTAATATTTATTCAAGCTTATGAAAATTTCCAGTCGAATTATAATTCATGTCACTGAGGACAGCAAACTTACTATTACCAAGTATTCAACAGCAAAGATGGGCAAAGAATTATAGAATCAAGTTTATTCTTTATATTTAAAATATATCTTTTGATTATGAATTAAGATAGAATTATCTCGGGAAACATTTTATATAACATTTAATGATTATTTATTGCCAGATAGAAATAAAATTATAATTCCTCTGTTTTGTAATACTATTGGCAAGAGAAAGTTGAAACAAAAATTATTGATGAGTCCTCATCCAAGTTATGTTATTGTTGGGAATCTTTCAATCAAAACTAATGTTCCATGACATATGTTGCTTGTTTTGACGCCTTTCAATTTTTAGATTGAACTACTTATTACGAATTGCATCTTGTTTTCATTTCTTTTCTTCATCTAAATTAGGTGTTTGAATTCCAATTGATTAACAATTTACTGTAAAAGGAAGCTGAAAAATGAGAAATGTCAAGTAGCGATCGAACTGATATTGTCCAGTTCTTCCATCATAAAAAGGGGAAAAAAGTTGCAGAAAAGGGCACTTACATTAACTCCAAAGCAATTTAAGCAATAGAATGACTCTATCAAGCTTTTAAAAAAGGGGGTTCAAATTTAATTGTCGATTGAATCTTATAATTTTTATTCCATAAATAAACTGAAATAAATAAATGCAAAGATTTCAGTGAAGAAGATAAACATGGATATATTCCTATTAGCAGTAGAGCCGCCATAAGATCAGATATTCTTATTGTTAAAGTTCCTGAATCTACATTATTCTAAATTTTTCTAAAAGAGAAAAACACAAAAAGAACTTCAAGAATCATCAAACCATTTCGTAAAAAAGAATAATAAAAGTAAAGCTTTGCAAACTAGGAAGTTTTGCAATGTCGAAATTAGAAGTGAATGCAAATATAAAACAATGAATAATAAAACAAAAGGTATTAAAGTTCAACTAAGTATTCGAGAAATCTTACAGAAAGAATTTTAATCCAAAAGGAATTTCTTAGCTATTTAAATTTATAAATAACAAAGAACCTAAAAAATTAGAAAAAGCGACAGTTATTCGACAATTTGTGGTCCCGTTAGAATTCTATTGTAATCCCACTCACAATAGAGATCCATAGCACAAAGAGTTCAAATTTAAACTGTTTCATGTACTTTTTTTTGTGAAATGTATCTTTCCTTATTTATTTCTCTCCCCCCCTGCAATTTTCAGAAGCAAACTCAATTTAGCATTTGTTTAATACATAGTTGGTGTTAATGTCAGTTGTGTCTAGCAATTACCTGAACTTCGATTTTCGCGACTGATTGATAAAACGTTTTTAAGATCAAATGTACATAGTTACACTAGTTATTTGATAGTAATTATTAAAGTGCTTTTATGCCAAAATTTTCTTTAATAGTTAAAGTTATGCATATTAAATAATTGAAAAAACTACATGGAACAAAAATTATCGTAATCTTCTCGGATTTTCGTATCTTGTAGGGACAAAAGAATATAAGAAATTTTTGTTTATGTCACTTTAGATTTTCTTTCTAAAATTAAATTTTTAACAATTCTTTTTCAATTCCTAGTATTAGCTAACACTTTCCCTATATATATATATATATATATATAATATAATATAAATAATATAAATAAAATCTTGTACAATTTTTCAAACGTTAATAAAATACCGTTTATTCCACCAATAAAGTTCAAATAGTTTTTTTAAAACTTTTAGGGGATGACATTTGATATTAAAACAGTTCTTTCAAAAAATCATTAATTTTTTTTATTCATTAAAAACTTTATCGCCGAAAATATCCATTTATCCGCCAACAAATAAGTAATGAATTCAGTTTTTTTTTCCTAAACGCCAATGAGGTTAGGCTTAACATGTTTTCGGCCGATTATTTCAAACAATTCTGTTTATTTGCCTAATATTTGAAGTATTTAAAATCAAACATTGTTAATTAATCAACATTTCCGATTTATTTTGAAGTACTTTCGAATACAGAATATAGAAAATGTGATTTTTCTAATCTGTATTGCGTCGCCTAACTTATGTAGAAAAATCACACATTATGCGTAGCTACATTTGGTTTTAACTCTTTAATTGGCGTTAAAAACTCAATACTATTATAATTTTTTGATAAATTATTTATACTAATTGTAATTGTCATGGCGGGATAGTCTGGTTGGTATGCGTTGGATTCCCATCCCTTGGGTTGCGAGTTCGAAAACCATGTATAGAAAAGATAATGTTAAATTGCCAGGAAATTCGTTTTCTACGTTTCCGCCCAATATTGTGACTCTATTATATTTCTATACATATTTATATTAATTGCAATTATTTAATAATGAGTAACTAAAATAAAATTTATTCTTGTTAACCTAAGTTGGAATTAATTAAAAAAAATGTTTTTTTTTACTTTACTTGTTCCTTACAATTTTGAGATGTCTGTTAGGATTACTAGGGCTTTCGGTTATATGTCCAACAATTCCATTCTATTTCAAACTGTGTTTGCTATTTTTTTCAATACATTTTTAAGATCCCAAAAATGAAAACCTTGGTTTGAATGCATTCCGCTTTTTTCATCTACATGCCATAAACTTACTTATCACCAAGAGTTTCAAGAGAAAAATGGAGAAAAGCATTAATCCACTTTTAAAAGTATTTTCTTTCATGAATATTTCATACCAAACTTGTTCATGGTCTTGTCATTGAAATGCATAAACCCATTAAAAAGGAAAAGGACCCTTTTACTCTTAGTTTATTTATTTAAGGTCGGATACAGGAGATAAATCTACTTCGTTAAAATGACGCTGATTTACTGTTACATCATATTTTTCAATTTATTCTTTACATTTTCTTTTTACATATCTTCAGATTTTTTTAATACTTTTTCAAACTAAAAGTTATTTAGACTTTGTAAATATTCCAGAGAAAGTTGCGGTGAAACTTGAATAAAAAGTGAAACCAGAATAAATTCCCATTTTGATAAATAAATAAGTTGGGTATGTTTGGATATGAAAATGCCATAAAATGCCTGTCAATAAGAGCTTCACAGGGCTAGTGTTGACGCTTAATATCAGTAAATATAAGCTGACGACTGTAAGCATATCTTTTTTTTTTAGTTTTCTTCTATTATAAGTGTATATAAAAATATTCTTTTATTGAATAAATTTCCAATGTACATTCTTGTGTAATGGATAATTTTTCATCATTTCTTGACTGTGTCATGGAACTATAAACCCTTTAAAACCGCAGACTTTTATAGAGTTTGATTGCACAAAGAACCTTTAAATTTTGATAATTCACTTTAGAAAAATAGGGTTAAGCAAAACAATTGCAGATGGATATAACATTTTTATAAAGATGCCATTTGAATACACTACAGAAATAAGCCTAAAGTTTTTTTTTAATGTTATGATTGCCATGTGTGACTTATGCAACTACGACTCATGATTCTAGAAATTAACAGAGCTGCAAAAAATATTCGAGAATTTGTAATTTTAAAATAAGCTACTTGATTAATAAATATCCGAAGATTTTGAATCAAAGCCTGAATTGAGATTTTGAATCAAAGCGAAGAAGCATATCAAAGCCTGTTATAAAATTTGCAACATTTCAAAAATATTAAAAACCAATATATAAATGAATTCATTTAAGCATCGTAAATAAAAATTATTTAGATTTTAAAATGTTGATTCTGCACGAAGATTTCATTAAGTCAACTTCATCACTTCAAGTATGTGGGTGTTCTCATCCATATATACTTCATCCAGTCAGTTCAATGATGCATTTCCAAAAGTGAATCCAATAAGCCGTACAATAAGTGATCTGCAGCGTTCATGATTTTTCATAATTAATAAGTAAACCTCCTTATAATTTTATCGGAATAGCCTTTTAAAAACAGCATCCAAGTGTGTGTGTTTTCCAAACACTGATTACCTATAAAAGAAAATGAATATTCAGCGAACCAAATGTGTTACTGTGCACACAGCAAGAATCGAAACCGAAACTCTTCAGCAACATTGAAAGAAAGAAAAGGGGGAAAGAAGGTGGAGCGGGAAAGCGAACTTTGAATGGGAACGAAAAAAAAGGAATAATTTTGTGCACTTTAGACCGGAGCTGATCATACTACAACTCTAGTGCCTATAAGTAGAAAGGGCGAATGGTTCGTTTTCGATTTCCAAATGAATCAATATTTTGTATTGCATAGTGATCATTTATGAGTTGCTCACCGAAGACCTCGATCTGCGTTTAACTCTCTTCGTGGTTCCTTTTCGGTCTTCTTTTGATATTTTACTGCTCTTTTCAATTTTTGTTGAAAATCAAACTCACGGATTGAAAAACGTAAGCGAAATGCAGCGAATACTCACATAGGAGCATTAAGAAAAGTAGATTAAAAAAACGGAAATTGAACTTTGATAATTTAATTTTAGAGAATGTTTCAGGTTTGAAGCCTAATAGACGAGTTGCTACTGCTTTCATGTCAAGTATTCTGAAAGCTAAATTTGTTAAAATGGGATTGAGATTTCTTACAGAATACAAATCTCTAATTGGTAATTATTCAAATTAAAAAACTAGAGGAATGTTTTGACAAAATATCTCTAAATTTTCCTATCAAAAATATTTTTTAAGTAAAATTTAATATTTATATTGTGAAACGTTTGGTAAATGAATTTCAGAGGAATGTCAAATTAGTTCTTCATTTACGAATTCGTAAACAGCTCTTATTAGAATCTTTCTGAATGACATTCTTAGTAATATCCGAGGACATTCGTTAAAGCAGACAATTATTTGGAAAGGATATAGTATGAATGCATATCTTGAAAAGGAAGTTTTACCGAAATTTATTTAAGCAAATTTTTTATTTAGCAGAGCGACTTTTATGTGATATTTTAGATTCACGTTGGACGATTGAATTTACAGAAAATAAGCACTGAATAGTGTGGGGGGTATCTAGTTAAAGCATCATTATACTGTATCTTTAAACTATCTTATTATTGATTCTTATATTTGAATACAATTGACTAAAAGTTCTTTAGAGCTCAGTACCTTGATAACATTAATTGTTGCTACCTATTGCAGAACGGGTTGTAACAAAACCTTAATGTTTCAATCATCAATATTCTTGTATATAAAAATAAGTTTGAAAAAATAACATAAATTTTATAATTAAAATAACATGAAATGAGGAAAAGAGAATTAGTAGAATATTATATAATATGTATGTGTAATAAATCCCAATTAATTTCCTAATTTTTATCTTAATTTAAACCATATTGATTTCATTCTAAAATATTCTCTTATTTCTTGTTCCAATTCCCTCTTTTTTATTTAATTAAGGCTTCATGAGTTCTGTAAAACTGTTTAATCAGCATTTTCAATTGCTCCAAGTGAATATAATAAAATCTGTCAAGTGAAGCCAATTCTTTTAAAAGATGTCTATATTTCCCTTTCTTAAGGTTACAAGTGTCAAAGAATCCCTTTCGGAATCTCATAGTTTAAAACCAATGGGGAAAAATATTTTACACACCTTTCACTTCTTTGCTCTTTTCTCGTGTCATGGACTGACATCGCCTTTTGCTTGTACATAAATTATCCACCCAAAATGAAATAAATAGGAAGTTTTAAAATTTTCAAAAAATTCTTTTCTTCGGAATAAATCTTCTTAACAAATGTCTTTAAATTATATATGTATATCAAGTAACGAAGCCCACATGTGCACAATAGCATAAATAATAAACATCAATTTAATTCAAACTAAGCAGCTTCAGAAAAATTGAAAAAAATTATGTTAAATATTCAAATTTTTGCTAAAAGTGTAGAAACCTATTGTTTTTGAAAGCATATCTGGTAAATATTAAGCTGTTAATTGCTTATTATTATCCAGGCGCAGTCTTTGTGTTATAATATTCTTTAACCGTTTGAGTACTGATGAATTTTCTGATATCTATGCTAAAACGACAAGTGAGGCACGATAGCGTTTCAACGCACTCAATTGGTTAATATCATGCGTTTAGTGCACAATCTTGATCACCAAGGGCAATTTAAAACTATCGCGTAACTTAAACTAAACTTGTCTTCAGTTATCTAAAGAATGTCGCATTTAAATTCACTTTACTAAAGAATGAAATATGCAACTGTCCAGGGATCATTTAATCCTAGGAATAACAATGCTGTTCTAGCTCTTTAAATTATAATTTGTATTTTATGGAAACTGATATTAAGAGACAAATCTGTCAAATCTTAGAAATTGAATATGGTTATAAATTTATTTTCATAATATCATTTCAGCACTAGTGCATATGTAAATAAATTCCATGTGATTATTAATTTCCTACATAATTCCTTATCAGAACTGAAACATGTGATGGCAAATGAAATTTTGTAAATTACTTGCATAAATTTGTGCGAAATTTTAGTGCCCCAATAAAGATTCTGTTAAATACAATCTAAATTTAAAAAATGTCGTAATTTTTTACATGCTTATGATATATGGACATTCATAGCTTACCGAAAAACAAATTTGATATGTCATATTTACTCATTACTTGAATAATTCGTACAAACGAAACTTGCGCTAAAGGATGCAAGTTACTGAATTCTCTTTAAAAACTTTGAGCGCTTCAAGCGCCATCTTGAAAGTTCTGAAAAATGTTGAGCACTTTATAAATATTTTTTTCATTAACTCTCATCGAAAATCAGTGCCTTAAAGTGAACTATAAACTGTCCAGGATGGAATTAAGCCTCTGTACACCTTTTGATGAGAAGCATTCTTCCAATTTATAAGGTGTCACCTTTTCTTTTCATTACATTCTCTCACTCTATTTTTTTCAGTTTGAAACTGGAAAGCAAACAAGTAGATAACAGATAAACCTACAACGTGAAAAAAAAAATTTCCCTCTACCTCAGGACTCAGATACATTGCCGCAAAATTATCGTCTGCGCTCGGAACTGAGAGTGGGTGGGTGGGTGGAGACTTATTTCTCCCCACACCACGTCTAAGTTACGAAAGTCACAAACTCATTTAGATAACTTCTAACAAGGGATACCAGTCGGCAGATAAAACTAATCCTCCTTGAAAAACTACCAGCGCCATGAGACTAACACTCAATAGTCGTAAAAATACTCTTCCCATCCGGCTCTCTTCAAGGGATTTAGGTCGAGCAAGCAGCGTGGCCTTACAAGTTTTTACGACTAAATTGGTGATCTCCAACTCTAGAAGGGTTCTTGGAGGGAGAGAGAGACTTAGGAGTGCTTACATGTTTTGGAGAATGTTGATGGCACCCAAAAGACCTGACGTGAAAAACGCCGCAAAAATTGAAAGCAAGAAGCAATTTATTCAAGTTCTCGAAGGCATTTAAGGATTACATTAATCATCGACTATTATCCTTTGCATTAACTTCTTCATTTTCCTGATGGGTGTTTAATCCTTCGAAATTAAAAAGTAAGCCACTCATTTATGCGCTGGGAATACACACCACTGTGATTGTTGCGGATGATTTCATCTTTTACAAGTCATCTTTATTTCCTGCTTGTAAATGGAGTTGGTAGCAATTATGTTTGAGGTGGAATAGACAAAAAATAAGCAGTGAATTATTTTGCTCATTTTTATAAGAATAATTCTGTTCCTAATATGTCCGATTAAATATTGATTAAAAATTCTTTTGAGCAATCTATTCATATATTGCTCATATTATTCCTTAAAGTTATTCAATATTATTCGTTAATTATATTTATTATTACTCATTAAAGATATGAAATAATCATATTTCAGTCTTTACTTTGCTTGAATATTTTCTTTAAGACTGCTATTGCAACAGACGATTTTATTATCCAGGTCACATCGCGTATTGAGTTTTCAGAGATATCTGTTAAATGAAAGAAAAGGAAATTTATTTCTTTTAAACTATTTTTGAAAAATCTTAATTTTGAGATGAAATTTATCACCTTCAATTCAACAGGAAATATGTGGGCAATTCAGTTAAAATTACTAAGGCATTTAAAAAAAATTGCTATAAGTAAATATCACTTGAGTCATTATTTTTATCAATAAAATCTTCATTTTTAAAATGACGCATAATTTCTTGATAAGAAAAAAAAACTAACTATACTCTATTATGAATAATAAGCTATTCTTTTATACTTGTTATTGTTAATGCTACGAAGGATTTCATACCTATAGACCCTTCTACCTTTTTGTATACAAATAGAAAATACTGCAATTGTTAAAAAAAATTAGAATTCAAAATTTTGACTTTTTTCCGCATTCAAATTTATCTGATTTTGTCTATTTGTGAAGAAAGAAGAAGTATAGCAAATATACCACATTTGTTGATTCCGTTTAAATTTTGAATGAAATTCATTTAAAAGTCTGACTATCCGCCTACCAGGTACATTATAACTACCCAACGAAAAGAACTAGATGAATAAAATTTGGTATATAGATTTTATATTGAAAGCGTATATCTATGTGAAATTTTGAGCCAAGAACAATAAATTTATCGTCTGTCTTATGCATGCCAATAAATACAACTAACAAAGACAATAAGTTAAATGTTTGAAATTTGATCTTGTGACAACAATTGTAAAGCAGATATCTGTCATATTTTGGTTTCAATTTGTTGCATAAAACGTCAAAATACATATTCAGTTTTCTGCAAATGTGCTTTAACAGCATTCTGGGGACTGATAAGTATCACATATTAAATGTTCGTGGATAGCATGTGGTTTACAAATAAGTCCGTGTTTTTCTAATAAACACACTGCTATTTTTACAACGATGTAGTTAAATAGTATATTGAGTTAATAGTAACTGAGGCAGAATATTTCACACAAGCACATCAGCTTTTAGGAATTATGGGTGTAGATTTTTTCAACCTGCAGTTTCGAATAATTTTGTACATTAAAAATTACCGCAAGCGCTTAAATGTGTATTGAAATAATGTAATTAGGTTTAAAACTCGTTAGTAAAAAAAAAGAACATTTTTACTTGATATATTTTTTCTATTTGTTTTTTTTTTTTCATTTATATTTTGAAATTTATAAAACCGAAACTTATCAAATATTTCTTCTCTTGCAATTTGCAATGCACTCTATTTAAACTCATTTCAGAATTTTACTACCATTTTATCATTTCGGATAATTAACAGCGTAAATGCCGGTGTCTTGGCACAGAGGTAGCACGTCTTCCTCGTGATCTGGGCGTCTCGGGCCCGTCAGGGCATGGTTGTTCTTGAGGCGTATGAATGTGCCCCCCCCCGTAAAAAAGGACTGTGCGAGCGAATGAGATAAAGTGTGTATCATCTTCATATGAGGTAGAATTCAGACTTCTGCCCTCGGATGCTCAGGGGTCCATACCCTCAGAAGCTACTGCACCTCTCCTTTGTTGCAAAGCAGACACGTCATCATCATCAAATGCGTAAGTGCAAAGAAAGATTTTCTGTTTCACTTAAGCTTCAGTTTTTAAGGAAAGCCACTCATTTACTGTATGTATACAGTTTCGTGTGCAGTTTCAATAATTTGAAAGTTCAACAGTAAATAATTTGTAATTAAAAAATATGTTTCTTCAGCTGACATCATACGTAAAACCATAAATTTGAATTCAAAAAATTAAGCAATCAAATTAATATTTTCGCTACTTCGATGTCAAAAGTTTGAACATCATTTTCATTTAAGTGCCAATATTAGAATTGTACCGTTAAAGTTGCAAATATTTTTCTGAAAAGAAATTAACTGCCTCTAAAAATATAAATATTTATGAAAAGCTTATCCTTCAAGAAATTGTTATATTAGGTTTTCGATTTCCTATTGAAGTTGTAACATATTCTGCAGGCCATCGGATGATTGCGGGGTTTGTGTCTGTCAATGGATTTCAAAAATGCTATTTCAAATCATTTTAAATTTTGCGAGATTTTTAAACCAAATTAATATTTTGATCTAAAAAATAATTTTCCATCAATATATTTTTTTTTAAATATAAAATGAATTATTTACTAAGGCAACAGAAATATTTCTAAACTACAACAAGGAAAAGCAAAGCAAAGGAAAGTAGAACAAGAAGAGCAATTGTAATTTAAGTCAATGAAGTTCGAAATGCAAGACAAATATTTGCAAATATTATATATCAGGTTCATTACGTTGAATATGCATTACGTTGTTTGATTTTGATTTTCTATTACATATACAAAGTACTTAGTATGTTTGTATGTAAAAGACAAATTAAAAATGGTATCTGAAATAATTCTGCATCATTTTCATTATAATGAAAATGTCTATTAAGCATTAGCGGTTCACACTATAGTTTTACATGAAAGCATGAATTTTGATTTTCTATTACTTTTTCAATTCCTACTATTAGCTCACACTCTCCCTATATATATTTATATATCTTGTTCAGATTTTCAATCTTCAATAAAATACTTCTTATTCATCCACTCAAGTTCAAATAAACTTTTTAAAACTTGTAGTGGGTGACATTTGATGTTCATACCATTCTTTCAAATATTAATTCATTAATTTCTTATTAATTAATTAAAAACTGACTTTCTCGCCAAAAATCTTCATTTTCCAGCCTCCAAATACGTAACGAATTAAGTTTGCTTTTTTATGTTAACGAGGTTAAGTTTTAGGTTTTAGACCGATTATTTCAGACGTTTCTGTTTTTTCCTTCAATTTTGATGCATTTAAAATTAAACATTGTTAAGGAATGGATTTTTTAAAATTTATTTTGAAGTATTTTTGAATTAAAATACTACAGAATAAAGTAAATTAGAAACTTCTAATCTGTATTGCCTTACCCCAATTGGCGTAGAAAATTCACGCATTTTCCGTTGTCTCAAATGGAGTTGAAAATTCAAAGATAGAATAATGTTTTGATCAATAAATTATAGTAATTGTAATTATTAGGTTAAGGTAGCCTGGTTTGTAGGGCGTTGTATTCGCATTCCGTGAGCTGCGAGTTCGAACCCGCCAACCGAAGAATCATCATGTGTGTAGTGGCTGGTTCACGTTATATCTGCTGTGCTCACTAATTTCTCCACGTTGAGAGAAATGCCATTGAGGGTACTGTGTTAGAGGTGATCGTTCTCTGTCCAAGATCTAAATTATGATATGTGGATAAATGAATGAAATGAATTACTCTCCGTAAAAAGGGTTTGTGACGTGTGTGAGTTAGAAGTCAAACTTCTGCCGTAGGGTGCTCAGGTGTCTATACCCTCAGAAGCTACTGTACCCCTATTTCTGTTGTAAAGCCGAAAACGAGTTGTTATATTGTATAGCCAACGACAACAATTTTAATTGCTTGATAAAAAGTAACTAAAACAAGAAATTTTCTTTGTTACCCCAGGTAGAAATTGATTTTAAAAAGTTGTTTTTTATATTTCTTGTTTTCAAGGAGTTAAGAAGTCTAATACTAAGGTTTTTCGAAATTCAATTCTTGTTGTATAAGGTTTTAAGTTTAACGGTTTGCGAAGATTGAGCGAGAGTTATCAAAAATATTTTTGTTAAAACTCCATTGCACTGAACTTTACTTTATATATATTATTTTCGTTTAACATTTCATTTTATACATTTTACTAAATTTTTCTTCTCATTTCTAAGATCTTTTATAATTCATTTTGCATAATATTTTCATCTCTCATCTGTTTACACGTATGCCATTACACGTATATATGAGGAAAACAATTTTTGAATTCGTCATTAAGTATTCAATAAAAATATTCAAACTCAAATCATTCAGTTTTTGATTAGTTTAACATATTTCAATTATACATCAGTTAAGCTTCACCATCAATAAATAGCTTTCAAATTTTGGATTTCCATAAACAGAGCTGCCCTATTAGAAAACAAATTATCAAAAAATAGCTAAATTATATGCATATTAATAAGACAATGCAAACAGCTGTGAACCAAAATATTTACATTATTGTAATGAATTGAATAAACTTAAAACATACGATCGACCATCAGAATTAATTATCTTCAACTGGTTTGGTTTCATTGAGAGGTATTGATAAAATGAAAGATAAGCAAACATAATTAGATGGCAAGAAAAGTGCATAATACATTTTAAATTTAATACATATTTTTCAAATACACTGTAAATACGAAAGATATATTAGTGCTATTCATATCTAAAACAATGATAAAAGGTTTTGACTTATAATGAGAAATAAATTAAATTATTATATTTTGATAAATAATAAAGTGAACGCAAAATGTACAATACTTATTTTAATCTACTAAAATGAAAGGCAAATAAATAATGAAACGATGAGGAAAAAGATTTCAATATTCATAATTGAATAAGAATTTTATTAAAGCCTTCGTTATGTTTTGACAGTGAATTTAAAAGAGGCATATTTATGAAAACTTTATTTGATACATTTGAATGAAATACTTTATCTCAATTACAATTAAAAATTGACAAATAATTCCAATATCCATTATTGATAAGCCTAAATATAAAGCATTTCAGCGAAAATAGTACTATTATCCTAGTTTTCCATGTAATTGAATGTAAAACCAGTGAATGTGGTTCTATGAGAGTAGATTAAACGACTCATTGAAATAAAATTAGAAATCCTTTATATAACGTTCTTGAGGGATTGAAGTCTTTAATGGTGTAATTACTCGATATTTGTTGTAGCTAGAGTTGTAATTGCGGGCTCATTAAAGGACCGGCAAACATTTTCTGATTATTTATTCACTTCACTGAAACACTCAACAATTTAACTAATTTTGAGGTATATTTGTCTGAGTAGTTTAGTGATTACATGCTCAATCTATTGACTGAATTCCCTCTGAGTAGTTAATTTACGAGATTTATATTTGAAGAAACCTAATAACGAAATTTAGAATCATGAATTTTAAAAAATAAAGTACAGCTATTTATAAAAATACTTGATTATTTTAGATACCATTTAATATGAAATCTCGACATAATTAGCCTATTATTGTCTCACAGACAATAAAATGTGCTTGATTCCAGCATATTTAAGAATGTTTGCATATCATCTTCAAAAATTAGAATACCACGAACCTCGGATCAAAAGAGAATAAAAAATTTCTAAATTATTAACCCCTTAACTACTCTGGATATATTTATACGCCATTACAAAATACTTTCCTCTGAACTTTCTTGGTGATGTCTATATCGTCTAATTTGGAATGCAATGAATTGAAATTAGTATTAAATTGGATATAATTTCTTAGAATAGGGAAAATGAATTTAATATTGTGTGCCAACAATATTTTAAATGTTTTTAAAGAAATATTTTTGTAACGAATTTTCTAATAATGAATTCGATTACTTTTGTTTGTTATCTTAGAACTCAAATTATCTGTATTTAGAATGGGATATTATGTGTTTTGTATTTTATAATCATAAATTTTACCATTTTAGTAATGATATTCTATGTCAAATCTGCGCCATGGCTTTTCACTTTATATGCAAAGTTACTACGTACGTAACTACGTAAAAAGACAGATTTTGATAAAAGTTAAGCATTAATTATGGAATTAAATTCCTGTAAGTAATATCCAAATGAAAAGGTATGAAGCGACATTGTGGGTATAAATAAAGACTTCATTACAATTATACATCATCGGTTTAAGCACAATATTCTCATTGATTAATTAGCTGAAGGATTTCTTATTTCCAGAATTGCTGTGGTCTTGATGAGACCCAGTCCTTCACAGAGACCTTGAGTTCGCCTTCCGTATTGGAGAGCTTCCTTTTCATAGGTTTTTAAGGGATCAAACATATAAAAATCGCAGGGTGGCATGTCCGGGCTGTAGGGTGGATGGTCGGGCTGCTTCCACTTGAACTAGGCCAGTTCCACGTGTGTGACCCTGGAGATATGTGGGCGCACATTATTATAGAGCAGAACCCTACCCTACGTGAGTAGTCTCGATCTTTTGTCCTTGATGGTCTTCGGAGTGTTTCATAGTACACATCGGAGTTAATGGTTCTGAAAAAAAATCTGAAAGAGAAGCGCTTCAACGTGGATGGTGAACTAGAAGACGCTGTGGTGGACTGGGTTTCGTCACGAGCACAGGAATTTTACGAAAAAGGAATCATTCGGTTCGTTAATCAGTGGGATCGTCATGCTCAGATCTATGGAGTATACTTTAAATAAAGACTTCATTCAAACCCACAGTGTCGTTTCGTATATTTTCATTTGAATACACCTTGTAGGATGATGACATGGTTAAAAAGAGAAAGTTTGTTTGGTTATTTTGACATTCGTATATGTAAGGAGAGAGATTGATAATCAATATTTTTTGTAAACTGAATCTGAATTAGCAAAATATATCAATCCAAGAATAATAAATTATTCCTTTTGATAAAAGTTGGAAAATTTTTATATGCATAGGAAATATAACTGTTAATTAAATATTTCTGAAAATTTCTATTGATAAAAATTTATTTCAACTAATATAAAATATCAGTAATTTTGTTAAAGGAAATAACCAATATTGTCTCAAAAATTATTTTTTGAGCTTTCAAAACATAATCGTACTTGTAACTAGCGAGGAATTTGCAACTAGGCAGACTAGGCAACTCACCGGGAATGTTGGAATTTGAATGGTGGCAGCAAATAGATTGAAGTAAAAAACTTTATTTTCTTAGTTGCCAAAATAAATAATGTAAAGAGTAAAAATTCGTTGAATGTTAAAATATTAGGATAATATTACACTTTATAAGTATAAATGAGCAAACGTCCTGGCACAGGTAGCGCATCTTCCTCGTGATCTGGGCGTCTTGGATTCGAGTCACGATAAGGGCATGGTTGTTCTTGTTTGAACTGTGAGGCGCTTGAATGTAACCCTTTAAAAAGGTTCTATGAAAGCGAATGTGATGAGTGTGTAGCTAAGAAGTATGTGATGTAGCTTGGTCCTAATTGGCGCTTTGAAACAAGCGATGCAACTCTCTGCTTAAAATTCGCTGACTGCTTCAGCGAGGTTATCCAGAGCAAGTGCCATTAGTAACAACAACAACAGGTATAAATGATAAAAATATCATATATATTATTAAAATTAATTATTTTATTTAGTTTCTAAAAATTCTAAACATCTGTATATCCCTTTATATTGCGTACACGAATGGATGGTATAAAATATAATAGGGCGTACAATTTAGATGCATAATTCTTATACATATTCAAGAAGTGAATAAAATAAAAAAATAACCTATAAATAAATCCTTAGCATGTTAAAAATGAGTTAAAATATGAAATTAAATTGGCCATCTTATTAAAGAAGGGATCTCATATTGCTTCCTGTCTTTGGCTGCAAAGTACTCTAATCTACCACTGCATTCAGTATTTTCAAAATAAAAATATTCTCAATGAAAAGAGATTTTACGGATACAATGACGTGAAACCAAATATTATCCATAAGTTTTCCTTTAAACAACAACAAAAAAACCTATCCTTTTCTTAAATCCTAATGGCTTATTGTTTCCAAGATATAAAAATATTTCCACGAAATGCCAGATGGTCTTGTAAATGGTAATGCAAAGAAATAAAAATCTTAGGTTTCCCCAAACTACATTATTCTTCAATAAAATTTATATATTTTCTAAAAATATTGAAATACTCTTAACAAGTTTTTCGTGGAAACTTGAAGTCAATTCAAAGAAAAGAGATTTCTAATAATTATGTTATATATATAATAACATTTTATATCTTTTGTTGTATTTTTTTATATTTTTTCTTCAATCTCAATGCTTAAAGCAACATATTTAAAAAGATTTAATTTCAAGTCTCTAATATAGAAACTTAGCATTGGGAATATTTCAAGATGAGTTTTTTTTTCTTTTAAGTGCTTTAAAACTGTATGTGAAATAGTGCTTGAAATTACCAAAATCATTTTGAAATAATTTTCACGAAAAAACATTGATTTAGAACCTGAAGACTCATAAAAAGCTATAGCTAATATTATTAAAAAATATTGATTTAGAACGTGAAGACTGATAAAAAGTGATAGCTAATATTATTTTTAAAAAATGGCTGTAGGCTAGCCACAAAACTTTAAATAAGATCGTTAAGGATAAATACTCGTATCCAATATTAACAAATCAAAGCATTTCTAAAATATTATAAATATAATAACTCAATTATTACTTAGTATTGGAGATACCTTTTAAGCAAAATTTTTATGATTGTAATAATTGTATACTCGGAATTAAAACTACTTCAAAAAAGCGTTAAAAAACGTTTAAAATAATTGATGGAAAAGCGTTTAAAAATAATTGATGGAATCGCAAATGAAGTCGCAATGGAAAGGTAATAATATATGGACCTCGGAACCAGTGGGAATCCGATGCGAGACCCGATTCCACGGAAGAAGCGTCGTGTAAGCGATTCTGGCGCAAGTTAAATCCTTCGGGGCCAAACTTCTTCCCGCAGCTGTGGTGCGGAAGTTTGTAGAGGGAGTGACAACTCATGTGTCATCCTAGTTATCTGAAAATGATTCAAATTTACGAGCATCGTCCCCAAATAACCCTAGTGTTTCTTTGAAACGGGGCATTATTATAACTAAATTGAACTGAACGCAAATGGGATTATAAAAAGCGGTATCTTATCCAATTCCTACTATTAGCTCACACTCTCACTATATATATATATATCTTGTTCAAATTTTCAATCGTTAATAAAACACTTTTTATTCGTCCAATCAAGTTCAAGTAAATTTTTTAAAACTTATAGTAGGTGATATTTGATATCAACAGTTTTTTCAAATATTAATCCATTAATTATTATTTATGAATTAAAAATTAACTTTCTCGCCAAAATTCTTCATTTCCCAGCAGCCAAATAAGTAACGAATGCTGTTTGTTTTTTCCGCACATTGATGAAGTTAGGTTAAATATGTTTTTGCCAGATTATTTTAAACGATTATGTTTATTTTCATAATGTCTGATGCATTTAAAACTAAGCATTGTTAATTAATCGATCTCTCAGATTCCTTTTAAAGTAAATTCGAATTAAAATAATACAGAATAAAGAAAATTAGAAATTTATCATCTGTATTGCGTACCTCAACTGGTGTAGAAAAATAAAACATTTTTTTTTGTCATCAGAATTGACTTGAAATCCCAAGTTAACCTTGGAAATTCAACGCTAGTATAATTTTTTGATCTATTACTTATAGTAATTCTAGTTTTCATGACGGGATAATCTGGTTGGTATGACGTTGCATTCGAATCTCTTGGGCTGCGAGTTTGAACACCATGTATAGAAAGAAGAATGGGAATTGCCAGGAAATTCGTTTTCTATTTGGCCGCTTAATATTGTGATTTTGCCATCTTTATATTAATTGTAATTATTTAATAAAAAATAGCGAATAAAATTTTTCTTTGTTAACCTAAGTAGGAATTGATTAAAAAAATTGTTTTTTATATTACATGTTTTTAATATCTACTGCAAAAAAAAGTTATTTTGACTACCAAAATGCGATCAATTATCTAATATCTATCATTATAAATATATATAAAATGCTTTGTCTACAAAAATTCTTAACTACTAAAATATATTAAATTTATAATAAAATAAAAATATCTGAAACTGAATTTTATTTCTTAAAAGAAACAATATTTTAAAAAACAGATATTTATAATTCCTCTGTATGATGTATGGTTGTTGAATTTCGGTAAACTTAACGTTCGAGTTGCGGTTTTTAAGTGAATTTAAACGTTTAGGATAAGTACTGAAAGGAAGATATGGGTAGTCAATCACGTTAGAAATTTGAAATATTATTTAGAGATAGTAATTGTTTCGATTAAGAGAAAAAAAAACAAATTCTAAAAGTATTCTGTGGAAGTTATGGAAAGGTATAAAAATTGTATTTCAAATTCTAAAAGAAAATTACAAATAACATGTCACAAAAAGCGAAAATAAATTGAGTTAAATATAATAAGTTATAAAGCAAACTTTTATTAGTGTACTGAAAAATTTATAAAACTTATTTTAATTATTTTCCCCTTTTAAATTTATAGTTACGATTTATTGTTATAAATATTGCGTAAGTTGAAATCATTTTTAGGGAAATTTACTGCCAGGTGGTACTACTGTCACGGGATCAAAATTAAATTAATTTATTATAACTAATTAAATTTGGAAATAATCAAATAGCATATCTTCATTGTAAGATAATTATTCAAAATTCTTTAGCTCTGGAATATCAAGAAGTGATTAAAAATCTATTACAATATTCCTTTTTTTAAAAAAATACATGAAACAAATCATACTAAATAAAGTGTTCAAAAACAAAATATCAAATAATAAAATTTGGCTAAATGATAAATATTAAACAGATTGCAAAACATAGTTCGAAACATTTTTAGAAAGAGCGCAGACAACGGTATATTATAAATGTTTCGGGGAAATTTCAGAAATAAAATCAGTTATTTGGAAAAGAAATAATTCACGAGATAGTTTCATTAAATCTCGAGTGGGAAAGACAGATGGTAATCTAATACGAACAGCTTTTATATTTTGTAGTAATTTCGAATGAAAGATTCGTCATGATAGAGATTTTGAAACTCTAATAAATTTCATCGCTTGTCGCATTTTTCATCTGGAGAAGATATTCAGGTTCGGCATCTGTTAGCAAGTGAAAGCTAAATTTGGTGATACATATTTTGATCTACTGTTATCTTGGAGTGGAAAAAGTTGGACTTGATATTTTAATTTTATAATTTGTGATGTCACGCTTTGAAAACTTTAACGTTTTTTAAATATTAATTAATATTAATGATGATGCTGTGTCCATGTTACAACCGAATGAGGAGGGGGTGCAATAGCTTCTTAGGGTAAATGCCCCTGAGAATCTGAGGGCAGAAGTCTGACTTCTAGCTAATGGGAAATTCACACTCACACACTCGTTTGAATAACCCCTTTTTAAAAGGATGGGAATTTTTCACACACTTCACAGATAGAACAATGGGTAAAGAACAACCAATCCAGAATCAGGACATCTAGATCTCCGGGATGAAACACTATCCTCGTCCAGGACATAGACTTTCAATATTTTTCACATCCAGATAGATTTTGCATTCCATATTCGTATACAGGATGCATTTTTCGGAATTGTGTATGGTAACGAAACCAACATCGTGCAAACATTCATTCTGGCCTTAAATTGCATTGTAAATAAAGATCTTTAGAATAATGTAAATCTTTTATTAACATAGGGGCACAAAGGGGCAATCTTAATTAGATCGGATTCGCAGTGAAGGATTTGTTGATTGATTATTAGAAGATTCAAAAACAGAAACAAATAATATCATAACGTCTTGACGGATGTACAGGTTTACCCACATTTTCCTAATATTTCACCTGAATCTCGAAATCTCTTAAAATAGAAAATCCGAACATAAATTTCATGATCGTTCTTCGAGTTTTATCAAGCAATATTCTTACTGAATAAAATGTTATGAATGATGCATGAGCAATACCTGCTTAGACCACATTATTCGGCTCATTTTTATGCCATATTCAATACATAAAAGTAAACAGTGGTTCGATTCTTATGAAAATATAGTGAATTATTTTATTCAAAGATGTTCACAATTGGATGGATTCGAGAATCAAATGGATATAAAAATGAATGCAGAAGCACGAACGTGATAAAATGCATCGTATTTAAATATGTTTGGCTGTACATTTCACGTGAGATAGGAATGTTGTCTTTGCTTCTTCTGCATCTTATGTGACACGCTGTAATGGTCCTAAAATCCAATGTTATTGGGAATCCTTAATGTGTATCGATGTTGATGTAAACGCTGAAATAAATTAATGATTATCAATATTTCCGGGTTGCGTGCCGACGACATACCAGCAATACACTTCCGATACATCGTTTCACTAAGCTTTGTCTATTAAATTCCGAGATTTAAAGTTATTAGAATCTGCAAAGAATTAAGGAGAGGGAACTGTTGATTTTGGAATTCGTTAAGTATTATTGCGCAAAAAAGTTTAAGAAAACTATGTCGAATTAATGATTTTGCATCAAAATTAGTTATTTTAAAATTGGTTTCAAAATTTTGAGTAAATGTAGAATCAATTGATTTGTTTGCGTTCAAGGAATTTTATAGCATGTTTTAAAATAATAACGGTGCTTGTTACTATTAATTCTTTTTATTTATAATCCATACAATTTATTTTTAAACATTGATACTTTTATTAAAAATCACTAATTACTTTTTTTATCTTCTGATTTAGTGAAGATAAACAAATGAATATTATATCCTAAGTTCTTACGATTTGATGATTACAATATAGCAACTCTCACGAATAATTTTCATTTTCTTATCTAATATTTCGTTCACAATGTTTCTGTATATACATATCAACTTTTTAATTTCTTGCTTTAGAAGAGTTTTGGTCTCAAAGGT
>JAOUZG010008940.1:1298123-1308146 GCA_026289955.1 Argiope argentata | reverse complement strand
AAAATAAAAAAATTAACAGATAAAAAACCTCTTTATTGCAGGTATGTGGTATGATTTTTAACTAAGAACGTTTCATGTTTTAAATATATATGAGTAAATCTTTCTATTTAGTTTCACTTTTTTTAAGGTTAACCAGGCGACATCCAAAATAAATCTTTTCAACTATACCATTTTTTCTTGTTTATGTAAAATGTAAATTTTTCCGAGGATGTCTCCATGCAGAAAGTTATGAATCATAGTTTTATCTTTTTTTACATTACATATAGCTCTTGACATTATGTTTCTCCTAAATAATTATTTTAACGATGAACTATGTGAATTTTTAAATGTGTTAGAGTCATAATTTTACAGAAACAATCTAGTTATCCTTTAGAACGTTAAAACTGTTTATAAAGCTGTGTTTCAGGCAAAACGTTCTTTCTTTAAAATTGGATAAGTATTTTTCACTCTCGTTATCATGTACTATTGCAACTTTTTAAAAAAGTGAAGGTTTATAAATTGTAAATGTATCTTAAATAATAATCTTGGTTTCTTGAGTTAAATCGTCAGATAGTGATATTTTGTATTAACTTTTAGATATTTATGAGAGTTCTCAAATATTCTCTTATTATGTGGATTCTGGAAATATTAATTTTTATCCTCGTGAACTTTGAGACATGATCTTTGGTTCTTTCAAATCATCTAGATTTTCTTGTCTATTCTAGATATTATTTATTAGCAATCATTTTCCCTATAAAACACGGTGTGACTGAATATGAAAGAACTATTTGCAGGGTGATTAAAAGAGATATTAATAGAACCATAAAAGTTGTAAAATCCTAACCTGTTAGGGGAACAAAAGGTATACAAAATACCTTTACATTAAAAAAAATTTGCTGATCTCCCTTAAGAATTTTTTTTGTCATTTTCCTTTATTTATTTTTAATAAGTTATAACTTAGATATTTAGCATGATATACCTTGAATAAATAACAATAATTTTTATTTATAAACTTCCTTACTTAATTTCTAAATAACAATTCATACGAAAGGAGGGGAGGATGATTTTTTTCCTGAGTTTAATCCACATCATATGATTAAGCTCTTAATTCAGCTATCAAATATTTTAGTGGGCAGTGCTTTACGAGCCTGTACAGACGTACATTTTACTCATAAAGCTTTTGTATCATCCATTATAAAAAAGTTAACATATTTTGTTAACTTTCAAGAAATTTTTAATTAGGTATTTAGTTTGATATATCTTGCATTATATTGTCTAATAGTTATTCCCTGCGTAAATAAATTCCTTATATAATTTTCAATTAATTTTAGCTTATATAATAAGAAGGAAAATGTTTAGCTAATTCTAAAAAGAGTACTATCCTCCGCATGGACAAGCCCTCTGTTCAGCTCACTTAAATCTTCCAAATAATACTGTTACTAGAAAAAAAGTAAAAATAAATAGAAATCAGCTCAATGTTATTGCTTTATAAAAGCAACAAAATTTATGAAATTTTATTTAAGGCAGTTTCTTCTTTTCACAAACACGACTTCTTTTTTCTTTCTTTGATGCCATCATTCATTCTTTCGGCTAAGAATCAGTGGAGTCGATTTTCCACATGACTAGCAATACCTTTTTAGTTTCCGTCCTCTTGGGAATGAAAGGAGAGTTTATGGAAGAAAACCATAGAAGAGACAAATGATTACTCTTAGCAGCTTGCATTTTAAGGAAGGGGGGCTTCAAAATACCTTTTGTCTCGCTCTGGAAAAAAAAGGGACCATAAAACGCACTTAAGAGACACAAACGACTTATATGATGACCTTTGGAAGTGGAGCATTTTAAAAACAAACTTCGCTTTGATGTTTATGGAGGCACTTTACTATAAAGGTATTTTGTAGCAATGCGTCTATTGATGAAAAGAGACTTTTTCAAAGTCAAAAGCAACATTGCCCGCAGCTGTTGTATAAGGAAGTTTTTCTAGGTTATTAAATAGATGAGGTCAAAACATAGCTATGAACTTACAGAGAATACTTTCTTATATGCTTTGATACAACGACTTTAAAATTGATTTTCCTGCTATAACCTATCGCAGAAAGAAAAAGGGCGATGGAATCGCTGATCTTTCAAATACTCTTTTTTTTTTCTTTTCAAAAGGAGCATTTCAACTGGCATTCATTTGAATTGGATTTCAGCTTTAAAAATATCCTTTATCAGGTAACATTTCGAAGCTAAATATAATAATTATTTTAGAGTTATTACATAGAATTTCTTGAACTTTAATTTAAAGAAATAAATATAGAAAAACAATTCCATTTTATTATTTAACTAAGTCAATTTGCTTAACATTGCAATCACCTGATTAACGTAAATGCGTGTGGCATGGTTGTATAATTCGAGGACAACGAGGATTTCAGTTGTAAAAATAGCTGTGACGCATGATTGTGTCACGTGAACATTGACTAGAATTATGAAATAACAATAAAACGATTTAGTTCTAAAGTTTGGAGACTCCAGATTTAAGCTTCAAATATCCTTCTTGTAACTTCTATAACTAAATTAAACTATTTCAAGCACATGAATGTATATAATCACACCAATAGCAGGTAACTATGATTACCTACATAATTAACAGACTGATGTTCAAGTACCTGTTGAAAGGTTGATTAGACAAGGTATCGATTTGATAGGAAGATATCCATATTCACATATCTGGCATCGGATTTTGAGCATCATGTCATATAAATTGAGTATTTTGCTCAACATTAGTAGTTGGCCATAGACTTTAGCTATCAAACTGAATAAGATACATTCGAATGGATTTATGTTGGGAAAATTCGATTATATGTTTAAACATTGACGATTATAAATTTCCTGACACTGTTCTTGAACGACGTTAACATTGGAACTATTTAGATAATCCTAAAAATAATAGTTATTTCACTCGCGAATATTAAAATCTTGAGCAGGGAGTTTGATCTGTGATTGAGCGAGTAACATAAACTTGTTTCGGGTTTTGCAATGGGGATAATGGAATATGAAATAACTAATATGAAAATGATTATCGCCACAAAACGCCTACCAGATTTTTCTAATTTAGCATTCATTGAAACATGTTTAAAGTTTAAACTCGATAATATTGTAATGGTCTATAAATTTTGTATAGTATACTGTATGTAATTTTGTATCTAATAAAAGGATTTTGATTAAGAAGCTTCTCATTAACAAGATGCCTGTGACGAAGAGTTTGTTCGTCCAAATTATTGACTTCACTTAAGCTTTTAATCTTCTTTTTAATTGTGCTACGATGTCATATGACTAGTTCATGATCGTTCAATTTAAGTAAGTTGTTTTCAGTGTTTTTTTTAAATTTTTAAACATTTATCTCATTTATTTTGGACTTTTCTGAATTTTCTTTGTAAATTTCCTTCGTCTTCTGAATGCTTACAAAATAAAGAAAAAATACCATTTTCGTGGTCAAATGTCTTCTATCAATTACAATTTGAACAAATGTATTGTTGTAAATACATGGATTTAAACCATATTTATTGTCTTTTATAATAACTGTTCTAAAAGGCAGTATTTTCATTGTTGCAAACGAAGCAGTGTGCCATCATCGTAGTAAGTCTCCACCTCTGGGATTGTATAAAGAGTAAATAAGATATGGACAAATGGATCTCTTTAAAAAAATTGGAAATATTTTGTCCCCCTGGTTTCTTTTATATATACACTATAATTTGATTTAATGTTTGGGCTCACTCAATAATGAAGAAAATCAAGTAAGTGTTCAGCGAAAATAAATGTGAAACACTTCTTTCATTTGATACGATCGACAATTTGATACAAATCTATTGTTTTAGTTTTATGTACACATACAGAATTTCATTCGTCTGCTTATATGTGTTGATTTTCTCTTATACATCCTCTATAGTCTGATTTAATGTTTGGGTTTGTTGAATAATGAAATAAATCAAGTAAGCGGTGAATAGAAAATTAATATCTAACATTTCTTTCTTTTCATACGATCCAAAATTTGATATAAATCTATAATTTTAGTTTCATGTCCACGCACAGAATTTTATTCATCTGCTTCTATATAGTTCTGTGTTCTTGAGTTAATTTACAGGCGTATAGATAAATAGGCAATGTACCTTTCGATGGACTAGATCCAAGATTACAGTTTTTAAATAAGGGTCCCATGTGAAATTCTATCTGTCTCTCAGCAATTTTTATTCAACTTGTTTGCAGACAGGTCGAGAAATATAATTCCAAAATTGATTTTCTTTTCGAATCCGAGGAAGAATTTCATTTTCATTAATATACAACTATATTTTATCCATATAGCTATATATCCTCTATTCCTATCTAATACGCACTCACCACAACTTATCAAGACATTCTGACCTTTCATTTCAATTCGAAATTATGAGATTTCATGCAGTTTTAGTTTATCAGATTTCCATAAATTGATGGGTTCATGCATGTATATGATAAATTATTTGAAACTAGTCTCAATGGCTAAATTCTTTGAGTCGAATATAAACTCTCAAAAAATTCCAAGTTCAGATAGCATTACATATTTTAGGATATTATAGAGTATCTTATGACATATGTACTTATATATTATGTAATATTGTACTTTGCTAAACAAAATTTTAAATACTGAACACAACATAAAATATTAAAGAATCGTATGATATGGCGTTTTTATACAAGGCTCTAATTAGGATAATCTGCACCATTTAAAATTTGTTTTTAATAAACCTCTAGGATAAGAGCATGTGAAAATGGAAGAGTGATTAAATGTTTCATTATCATTATTATAATAAAATTAGAAAAGGCAGTGATTTAGCACAAAATGAAACAAGAATTAAATAATATAGAATCGCATATTGTGATAAAACCCAATTGTTTTTAAAATTCAAAAGATTTAGAGTGAAGACCAAAAAAAGTAGATTGAAAATAGATGATTGAAAATGATTAGATCAGCACAGAACGCCGTCTCATACTCCCGTATCTGTGACCAATCTGGTCACCGCATGGTTTGGTGGCATGCTACGGGAATTTATGTATAATAAAGCCACTTGGTCAGAATAAGGGCAATAAAATTTAAAACATGGAATAAATATATTAGTGCTTCTCGAGGTTAGAGTGATAATCAAAAGTAATCCATTAATTTTCCGGAAATGTGCGAATTCATAATTAGTACCTCTATATTTTGTGCCTCTATTTTTTCAGTTTTTATTCCAATAGAGTGTATGTTTTTAATAATGCTTGCCTGATTTAAATATAAAATAATTTATAGACGTAACTGATAAATTATTGATTATGTAAATATGATTAAATAAACACTTATATATAACAACTTGTAAATAAATGTATGTTTATTGTTAAATATTTTCTTAAGAATTAGTAATATCTAGAGAATAAACAAATATGTCATTTATAAGAATAAAAAAGAATGCAGAATAATAATTTGCATGCTCCATTCAGTGCTGTATTTCTTATTCGAATTTCAAATCTGCATATACCTGAAGAAAATTGAGGAACACTAGAGATTGCATTCAATGAAAGCTTTGCAAATTCGTTTGCAAGAGGCAAAAGCGAAATCATAGATATAGATTTAATCTCTTCAGTTTTCAGGAACAAAGAGCATGGGAACGGAGAGACGAATCTGTTCCCGAATCATCATTTCTCAAGAGACATCAATCATTTATCATCAATTCTACAGAGGATGACTACTCAGTCTTCAGTGTTTCAGATAAAGAACCGAACTAATGTATATTGGATCAAATAAATAAATGATGGAATGTTGTGATTTTATTTGATAAATGAGAATTACAGTAAAGAAATGCATTTTTACTGCCCTCGCTAAATTTTTAGGTGTTAATCATCGTTATATTTCATAATTTATATTTACTTTTAAACTCCTTGTAGCTTCTTTAATATAACAATATTCTTAGTATTTTGATAAAGTTCCGTAAGTACTAAAATCCACCTTACTTTAATTTTAAAGATTTTATAAATAAAATGGAAAATTTAGGATTCAAACCATAATTAAATACTTATAACAAAACTGTTAATTTTTTAAGTTAAGAAAATTTTAAAAACGAGCTTTCCTATTAAGATATCTAGTACAGTTTAAAATTCACTAAATAGTAGATAGAAATATTTTTTTGTTTTCGTTCTGTTAATATACAAATATCCTCGCAAGTTTCATGACGGGTAAACTTCAAATCAACTTACTAGCATTTAGTGCCATCTGTTTTTGAATAAATGCATTAAAATTGTATATATAGTCATGTTCATGAACTGTAGCTTTTCATTTAAAATGGACTTATTGGTTTCCTTTGTATTTTATGAGCACTGAAATGTTAAATAACAGAACTATCACATAAGGCTATAAAGGATTGAATTTTCCTTTTTATCCCGCATCAAAGCTCGATCAATAGCTTAGTATTATCCCTTTTGTAAAAATGTCAGTAGAAACTAGTTGCCCATGCGATCAGAAAGTACACGTTCTTGATTATCAAGAATTATTGTAATTTTCTGTATTATTTTAAACTGAATATGCATTGCAGAAAAGACTGAGACATAATCTAGAACTATATTCTCAAGTTCAAGAACCGATGTAAAGGAAGCTGAAGAAATAATAGAGATGTCTAACTTTATTAAGAAAACAATAACTTATAAGCAGATAAATAATTTAAGGATGTTGTTACAGAAATCTTTTGATGAGTGCTCTGCGGGAATTTAAGAAATTAATTAACGACTAAAATTTCTATATTCCACTAAAACAACATGAAATGAAAATAACAAAACATATCTGAATTGTATACAAAGGTAGCATTTTTAAAAAATTAAAAACATACTGGCAGAAAAAAAATCATTTTTAAACAACAGAAATATTGTAGCTAGAGATCTCGATTCATTATAACACTCTAAATAGAGAATCCACAATTTTTGTGTGCCTCTGCTTATATGGCGTTCATGATGGGGCATAGATATTTCAAGGGAGATTCTGGATCAAAGTTCTAGATGATTCATTTTGTTGCCAAATTCGTCGCCAAATAATTGCCAAGATAGGGTTCACCAACCTGGCATCCATCCATTCATCATCCTATAAGAAGAAAAAATATTGCAGTTTCCTAACAATCTACTTATCGAATACATTTTAAAGATATTTCAATATGTTATTCAATATTAAATTTTAATAATGATTAGTCGTTTTGTTAATGACTGAACAAACAAAGAACAACACTGAATGGCAAGACAAGTAAGTAAATATTAATGCAAATTCTTTTACTTGAAAAATAGTGAGAATAAAAAAAATTAGCATCACACTGAAAAATGATACAACAGAGTGAAATATATTTTATTCTTAGCTATCTAATTCATAGAAATATGTGAATTAAATAACGAGAGTGAAAATTTTGAAAATGATCATTTCAAAATTTCAGATTTTGAAAGAGAATTTGTTTATACATATTATTCGAAATGGAATATTTAACACTTGTTCAAGCAGATATTTCATAAGAAAAAGTGACTTTCTGAAATATACTGTTGATGCATTTCTAAAAGATACTGAATTTCTTGTAAACTATTCAGTTACAGTAAACACTTTTTCTTTAAAAAACAGATTTGTATATAAATTATCTATAAATAAATTTGAAAAGATTATTAAATGAACATTATTTTGTTTTCAAACTGAAAAATTATATTCAAGAAGCCTTTAAGTTTTCTTTAAATTTTCTTACAAAATTTGTTATAAACATCTTTCTCTTATTTTCAGTTGCTTTTTTTTAATCTTCGAGAAAATCATTGAAACATGAAACTTGAGGTCTTTCAGGTCAGTTTATCATTAAACTCTTTTTAAAAAATTTAAAAATATTTTGCTTGCCCGCCATTCCATTTTTTGCATGCAATATCCATAAGCAGAATCGTTTCTTTATTTTCAATCGTGAATGCTTTTCAGCGAAATTATTTTTACTTCCATTTCCTTTTTTACTCTTTCTTTTCTCTTTCATATCTTTCTGTGTATCTTTGAAATATGAGAATATGTGGTCTAAAAAAAGGGAAAACTTTCAACTTTTTTCGGATTGAAATGAGTATACCTTGTTTTCCTAACTGGCTATGGAAACTTTATCTGATTGTTGTATGTTAAAGGAATTGTTTATAAAGCTATTCGGATGAATTTGAGTTTAAAACTGGAATAAAAATAGCACTACAATAAAAAAATTTACTTGCATTAATTGCACCAAACAAAAAAAGCCATTATAAAAATTTTATATACAGTTTCAAATTCGTTATAGAGATACTGGTTTTGTAAGAGGATACACACTACGATTTTATTTTCTTTAGGAGAATATGGATTTTAAAAGGACGTCGAAGAGTTTCCACTCGCATTATTTTTAATAACTTCAAACTTCGTATGAAAAATAAAATTCAAAATGACTATAAAATAATTTTTTTACGTTTAAAAATCTCCTTTAAAACCTTTAAGTGACATAAAACTAAAATTTATAAGCACAATGTTGAACATAATGCAATATAAATTCCACACAAAAAAATGATTGTTGAAATTGTTAAGCAACCAATAATCACAATGAATGTACGGAAAATGGATCAATAATATTTCATCCATGTTAAAATGGAGGCTGAAATGAAGGTCATACGGTATAAAACTCATTCATAATAATCAACATTAAAGCTACTAAATTACGAACATTATCTTCACTAAGTCGCCCATCAACATACTTCATATAACAGCAATAATGTTGGGGTCGGAAGATTCCAGGTTCGAGACCCGATTCCACAATATATACACTGAAGTGACAAAAGTCTTGGGATAGGAATATGCAAATATACAGATGGTAGTAGTATCGTAGCGAAAAAGTATAAATGCGCAGTTCGTTTTCCATAGCTTTCATTTGTGTTCAAGTTATTCATGTGAACAGGTTTTTCGTGATTTATGGCGGCACGACGAGAATCAACAGACTTTGAACGTGGAATGTTAGTCGGAGCTAGACGCATTGGTCATTCCATTGCGGATATCGTTAGTGAATTCAACATTCCGAGATCCACAGTATCAAGAGTGTGCCGTGAGTATGACATTTCAGGCATCACATCCCATCAGGTACAGCGCAGTGGGCGACCACCTGCACTTAACGACCGAGACCGCCGACGTCTGTGTAGAATGGTCAATGTTAATAGACACGCAACACTTCGTCAAATAACTGCAGGAGTCAATGTGGGACGTGTTCGATAGGACTGTGCGGCGAAATTTGTCTTCCTTGGACTATGACAGCAGAAGACCGACTCGAGTGCCTTTACTGACAGCACATAGCCTGCAACAACTCTCCTGGGCTCGTGAGCATATCGACTGGTCCCTAGACCAGTGGAAAACCGTGGTGTGGTCAGATGAGTCTCGATTTCAGTTGTTGCGAGCTGATGGTAGAGTTCGAGTGTGGCGCAGACCCCACAAAGCCATGGACCCAAACTGTCAGCAAGGCACTGTTCAAGCTGGTGGTGGCTGCATAATGGTGTGGGCTGTTTTTACATGGCATGGACTCGGTCCTCTGGTGCAATTGAACCGATCATTGACTGGAAATGGTTACGTTCAGCTGCTTGCAGATCACTTGCAGCCATTCATGGACTTCACGTACCCACACAACGATGGGATTTTTATAGATGACAATGCGCCATGTCACCGGGCCAGAACTGTTCGCGATTGGTTTGAAGAACATTCCGGACAATTCCAGCGCATGATCTGACCACCTAGATCGCCTGATATGAATCCTATCGAGCATTTATGGAACATCATCGAAAGGTCCGTTCGTGCCCAAACTCCTGCACCATCCATACTTTCACAATTATGGACGTCTATACAGACAGCATGGCTCAATATTCCTGCAGAGGACTTTCAACGACTAGTGGACTCCATGACACGTCGAGTTGTTGCACTTCGCCGGGCAAAAGGAGGACCGACACGATTTTAACTGTCATCCCATGACTTTTGTCACTTCAGTGTATATATATATATATATA